>JAVJIF010031645.1:0-209064 GCA_038442645.1 Agave tequilana | reverse complement strand
TTGTCATTTATAGGCACAGTGATTCGCAAAGATATGCGGCGCTTGGCTCGATTGACTCGGCATCGAATCATTTCTTGACGCGTGGACAGCGCATTTAATACAGCGCGAAGTTCGCACGCCAAAAGTAGATGTCCCTTCGGATCCACAGGACGCGTGGCAGTGCACTCATGACATGGCACGGATTCGCACCAACAGCCGCGCCCTCTTCAATGGACGCACCCCTTCAGCTAAGCTATTGTGTTGTCCAACAAGTCGCGTCTTTACTCCAAAAAGACGCGTCTCTTCAATGGACGACCCCTTCAGCTAAGCTATTATGGTGTCCAACAAGTCGCGTCTTTACTCCAAAAAGACGCGTCTCCCCAAAAGTTCGCCCCAACAGCCGCGCCTCTTCAATGGACGCGCCCCTTCAGCACGGCCATAGTTGCGTCCAGAAAGTCGCGTCTTTACTCAAAAATGCGTCCCTCCGAAGTTCGCATCCTTCCAATACTATCCCTGCGTCCCAAAAGAGCTGGCGTTCAGTCCTTGCTTCTGCAAATCAGTTCAACAGTACACTGGCACAAGCAGACGACCGTCCACTCCTGGCTTTAAAGTGCACCCACGACAGACTTAAAGTAATCGGGGAGGTTTAGACTGTGGCATCTAGACACTCAACACGATCAACTTTGGTGGCTTCAAAGAGTTCCACAGTACACTCACGAAGACCATACCCCAGACAAGATCAAACCCGGAGCATTGACAGTCCAGTCACAAGGGTGAGCTCAGATAAAGTCCAAAGTATTTCGAAATCTGTCCCACTTAACTGCGGAATGTCGAAAACTTTGGAGGGGGTTCTGTAGGCTGTCTAAAAATCATTAAAGATAAGTCATCAAAGGCAGAGTCCCAAACTCCAGACGCAGGGCTAGTCTCAGCCAACTCTCAGCACCAAGGCGCGAGGGTCCAAACCCGCGTCTCAGCACCAAGGCGCGAGGGTCCAAACCCGCGTCTCAGCATTGAGGCGCGAGGGCCGAAACCCGCGTCTCAGTAGTTCCAAGGCACGTGGGTTGATACCCGCGCCTCAGTTGTAACCGTCCCGGTTTCGGGGCCAATCACGGCCCACATAACGGGGAAGGTTAGCCCCCATTATGGAGTGTTTTTAGGAGGCACGTACGCCCCCTGGAACCCCTATAAATAGCCCCGTCGCTATGAAGAGAAAGGATCTTTTTTGGTCGGCCAATCAAGAGGGAGGAGAAAAGAAAGAGAGTAAAACCCTTCAGAGAACTTGCTGCGCTCAAGTTGTTCTTTGCCTACCTTCTCTTTGAGAGTTTTGGTAGACAGAGCTGAGCTACTCCGTCTGCCATCCGAAGAGGAGATCCCTGGAAGGTCTCGACGGTCACCCGGTCAACGGAGAACAAGATTCACTCTCCACCGCCACTTGAAGAACCCAGCCTTAAACAAAGGGAGGATTCAAGACTCAACATCCTCCCTCCCTTGTAATCGGAAGACCAATCTGTTGTAATCTTCTATCCAATCAAAGGAATTTTACAATTGAATCATCCCTTTTCCGACGCATACAACTTTCTTAGAGATCATTTGAGAAAGGTGATATTGAGATTGATTATGTTTCTTTCGATTTTCAACTTGCCGATATTTTCACTAAACTACTTGATTATAATAGATTTTCTTTTATATGTGGTGAACTTAATGTTTGTGTTGTTGAATAAGAAAGTTTTCTTGCAAATTTGTCCCTTTTGATGTATGACAAAAAGGGGGAGAAATATGTAGTTTATGTTTTGATTTATGTTTTAATTTTGTGGTAATTTTGTGGTATGGTTTGTTGTTTCATGACATGACTTGTTTGTGAAAAAATTCTCTCATAATAGATTGTTTTATACTTGTGTAATATAGCATAATTTGAGGGGGAGTTTTTACCTCTCTTTTATTATATCTTGTGTTATAACCTATATGTTTTGTCATCATCAAAAAGGGGGAGATTGTTGGCCCAAAAGGTTACACTCTCTATTTGTTTAAGTTTTGATGATAACAAAACATATAGAAGCTATTTGGTACTAATAAGTTGTTTAGAATGAGTTTCAGGTTTGTACTAGTCATGATGGCTTTTTGAAGTATTTTGCAAAGATAATGGCACTTAAAGGCAAATGGCGCAAGAGGACGTTTTTCATAGGAGAGAAGGCTCTAGCTTGGTGTAACTCGGCTCAGGGACTTTCTTTTTCAATTTTTTTATTATTTTAGTTTGTTAAAGGATAGCGTGTAGTGTTGAAGCTCAATATTTCCCCACACACAAGTTTTTGCACACGATTTTTGAAAGATATTTCTCTTTTATATAAAATAGTTTTATAAACATATCTTAATACTTATAAACTCTATTTAATATAGTGTACAAAGTTTTGATCAAAGTTAATTTGAAAAACTTTAAAGATCTTCAAAACCATTTCCTCAAAAGAGTCTGTTTTGGCCTTCTACGGTCGACCGAACGGTCGACCAGCCTGTTTCAGGTCAGGACGGTCGACCAGGCGGTCGACCGGGCTTCTGACTGTTTGGGTGCGTGCATGTGTGCACGTCTCCCGGTCGACCGGGCGGTCGACCGGACCCCATATCGGTCGACCGACCTTCGGCCGACTGAAAGCACCCATGTTTCTGTTTGTTACGGTCGACCGGGCGGTCGACCGTGGGCTGGCAACGGTTATAATTTTTGAAAAACCGGTCGACCGGCCGGTCGACCGTGAGCTTGATTTCAGCCCTAACGGCTAGTTTATTAAACACGTTTTAAAACGTGATTTTTCTCTCTAAACGAATTTGGAGGCTGGATTTGGGTCTAATCTTTCCTAATTATTCATTATAACAGTTTACTCTTTAATCCCTACCTTTATCCTATAAATAGGGATGATTAGGGTTGAGGTGATTACAACAATCCTTTACAAAAAAATCAAGTTTAAAGGCTTTCAAAAGAAGTTTTTGCTCTCAGTTTTTGTGCTCAAAATTCTCTCTTTTTACTGAAGTTTTTGGTTCAAAACTCTCTTCAATTTCATTTTCTTTTTCACTTACAAAACTTGAGCTTCAATCCTACACATTATTCTCTAGGGTTTTTGTAAGGGAAAAAGTTTTTCAAAAGAGGGTTTGTGGTCTTTTGATCACCAAGATATTCTTGTATTTGTGGCTCCACTACCTCTGGACTAGAGGAGTGTGATTGAGGAATTGGGTACTCCCTTGTGGTTGTAATTCTTTGTGAAAGTTATAGTGGTTGGAAATCCTTCTAGGTGAAGGCGGGGGGACGTAGAGTTGGGTGCTCGAACCTCGAAACAAATCTCAGTGTTTGCGATTGGTTTATTTGCTTTATTTACTTGCTTTATATTCATTGCTATATTGTCGATCAATACTCATACAACAAGATTGCATTGTGCACCTCAACTTTTATCTAGAGGAATCACGAGGAAGGAGTTCAGAGCCCTTCACGGGGTATTCGGCTTCTAGTCTTGTTTCGGGTAATCGTTGAATCATAACATTTTAAATTTGTGCATTGATTAGCATTATCACCTATTCACCCCCCCTCTAGGTGATTTCATATTATGTGTTATGTGATTAGAGTTTAGTCATCTCTTTTTCATGTAATGCATATATGCAAGGGGAGTTAACTTTACGTCTCTCCTATTCATGAATGTATATCGCATATACATCCTTCTTGTTTGATTTGACCAAAAGGAAGAAAATTGTTTTGAGTTTATTTATGCCTCTTTGTTGATTGACAAAAAGGGGGAGAGAAATTTTAGAGTTTTATATATGCATGTTTATGCATGAATTCCCATGTTTATGAATTTCCTTAAAAGATTGAGAGTTTTATATACGCATATTTATGTCATCTATATGCATGTTAATTTTTTTCAATTAATATCAGAACATATGTGTTTTATTTTCATTGATATCAAAGCATATATGTTAATATGTGCTAATTGTTTTATGCATACATTGAATATCTTTATTGTTTATTGTTATGCATGAGTTAAGGGGGAGCTTCTATGAAGCTTAACTTTAATCCATGCATATATAACTCCATGAGTTTTATCATCATCAAAAAGGGGAGATTGTTGGACCAGAGGCCCATCACTCTAGTTTTGATGATGATTAACTCATGTAGTTATAGTTTACTAATAATCTTGTGATATTTAGTTTCAGATATTTGATCAAGATATTAGTAAATGATTAGCTTCAACAAAAGAGTTTTGGAGCTTTCACATGTTGATTCAGAGCTCGAGCGACAAGATCGCATCTAGTACTCGGTTGGAGTCAAGCTCGGTGGATCGCGTTTGGATCGAGTCAACTTGGAGAAGGAGTTCTACAAGAAGACCTCGGTTTGTGTTTAGTATGTTTAGATCATTGTAAAGATTAGATAGTGTTGATATGCTCAAGTTCACATACACACACAATTTTAAAGTTTATTGGTTTTGGTTTTTGGTTTAACCGATTTTTGTTTTTCATGTCAAAAACATAGATATAATATCTGTTATGTATATTGGATTCTATCCATATACAATATGCTTCAAAGTTGTTTCAATATCATATTTTTGTATTTACGTGAGTTTTAGAGAAAACGGTTTTCCATTTCAAATTCCAAGTTTTGAAAAATACTGATTTTGGTTTAAAGGCAAATTTCAACATCACAAAAATGGTTCAAATAGTTTGTAATATGTGTTGAATTTTAGTCACACATATTTGTATTTCAAAAATCTAATAAGAACTTATTTTTGTGAAATTTATGTGTATTTATGGGATTTAATTGGTATTAAATTAACTAGCTTTTAAACCTGTATTATCCCAGCCAGAGACACTGGCGGTGGACCGTCGGTCAACTGGACCAGTGGTCGGTCGACCGGCATGGTCGACCGATGTGCACGAGGACGTGCACATGGCCAGCCACTTCGGCCGGTCGACCGCGCGGTCGACCGACTGAAAGCACCCCTCTCGGGTGGGGCCGGTCGACCGGGCAGTGGACCGTTGGCTTTGGCCCGGTCGACCGGGCGGTCAACCGGAGGCATAGCGGTCATAAAAATGACTGTTGGTCGATCGACCGGAAGGTCATTTCTGACCTTTCCTGGCTGCCAATGGGCAGATTTTTTGAGAGGGTATAAACACCCATCTCTTGAGCTGGTTTCTTCATGGTTTTATAGAGCAAAAATTTCCTATCTTTTTAAGTGTTTAACAGCAAGTTTTTAAAGAGTTTTGTATTATAAAGATCTATCTTTATTTGTTTTTAAAGGGTTGGAAAAATAAAAGAAAAATAGAGTATTTGGGAATTGGTTTTTGATCTTCATTTCTATAGCTATCTAGAAGTTTTTTCAAGAGTTTTTTTTTGCGATTTTGATTTTCAAACTCTTTATTTTTCTCACACTTGAGCTATCTATCTATCCTATCTATAGGATCTTGTTTTTAGTGAGAATATTGGTTTGTGGTTGTTGAGACCACCAAGTGTTGTAACCCTCTTTACTTTGTTGTTAGCCCTCTTGTGTAGAGGTGATTGTGAAGGAGTGTTTAAGTTGGTTTGTATCCCTCAAAGTGTAAAGGTGATTGTGTTGGCTTTGTGCCTATCCCTCTAGTGAGAGGTGATTGTTGTTTGGCTTAGTGCCCTATCCCTCTATTGTGAGGTTGATCTTGTGTGGTTTAGTGCCTTGCCTCTAAGTGTAGAGGTTCTTGTTGGTTAAGAGAGTTGTGTACTTCTTACTTGTATTACCCAAATCCTCAGTGGAAGTTCCCTGTGTGGGAAGTCCTGTGTGGATGATATAGTGAAAATCCTTCTGTGAGAAGGCAGGAACGTAGAGCAGTGGCTCGAACATCGAAATCTCGGTGTTGCGATTGATCCACTATCTCTAAACTCTCTCTCTTATATTGTGCCTTGCATTATTTCATATTGTTCATATCATACTTATATGCTTGGTATTGTTTGTATGCCTCACTTGTGTTGAACCAAGAGAGTTTTACAAAGCACCTTAACTCTTATTTAGAGGAATTTAGAGGAGATAGTCCAGAGCCCTTCACCGAGAATTCGGCTACACTCTTTGGTTACACTAAGTGTGTTGCAATTTGTTTTCTGATTTTACGTATAAGAAGTGATAGAGGTGGTGATTCATTAACCACTCCTTTATCACCTATTGTGAAGAACATGGAATCAAATATGAACTAATCATGTCCTAAAACTCCACAACAAAATGGAGTCGTTAAAAGAAAGAATCGTACTCTTCAAGCAATGGTTAGGACAATAATAAATGAATACGAACTCCCTCAATACTTATGAGCCGAGACCGTAAATACATCATGTTACATCTCAAATAGAATTTATTTTTGTAAAAATACTTCTAAAACTTCATTTGAAATTTACTATTTGAGAAAACCTAATATTTCTTACTTTAAGTTATTAGTTGTAAATGTTTTGTTTTAAACACTAAAGACAATTTAGAAAAATTTGAAGTCAAATCTTATGAAGCCATATTTATTGGGTATTCAAATACTAGTAAGACCTATAGAGTCTTCAATAGATCTACTTTGACTATTAAAGAATCTATACATGTCAAGTTTGAGGAATCTAATGCTTTTGTAAAGACTGTTGTAGAGATTGATTTCTTAGGTGAAGACATGGAGAAGATAATCTTGAAGGACTTACCTATAGAAGAAGGAAAACCAAAGATTGATGTACAAGGTGAAGTTTAAGAGGTTGAAGTGGAGCCAACACAACCACTTCCAAAGAATTGGAGATTTGCTTCAAATCATCCCAAGGACCTCATCATAGGTGATGTATCCAAAGGGGTAACTACTCAATCCAAACTCCATGATTTATGTGAGCATTTTGCTTTTATTTCACACATTGAGGCTAAAAACATTCTCGAAGCCGAGGTCAATTCATATTGGTTGCTTGCAATGCAAGAAGAGCTAAATCAATTTGAGCGCAACCAAGTTTGGCATCTTATTCCTAGACCCCATGATAGACCAACTATTAGTACTAAATAGATTTTTAGGAATAAGTTGGATGAGTCGGATAATGTTATTAGAAATAAGCTATGTTAGTGGCCCAAGGTTACACCCAAATCGAAGGTATCGATTTTGAGAAAACCTTTGCACCCATAGCACGGCTTGAAGCCATACGGATGACAGTTGCCTTTGCTTCTTATAAAGATTTCAAACTTTTTCAAATGGATGTCAAAAGTGCGTTTTTTAATGGTTTTATAAAAGAGAAAGTGTATGTTGAACAACCCTCGGGTTTGTTAATCCTACACATTCAGATTTTGTGTACAAACTTGATAAAGTTTTATATGGTTTAAAATAAACTCCAAGAGCTTGGTTAAAAGACTTTCAAATATTCTAATTTCAAACGATTTTGTTAAAAGTAAAGTTGACATCACTTTGTTTACAAAGCATGTAGATAGTGAAATTCAAATTGTTCAAATTTATGTTGATGATATTATTTTTGAATCCACTAATGAAAAGTTCTGTAAAGAATTTGAATCATGCATGAAGAACGAGTTTGAAAAGGCAATTTTAATGTTACCTATACCGATAATTTTCCCTTTGGAATCATCTCCGAAGGTGACGGTACCTTCATGGTACCTTGATAGGGTTGCAAAATTGTTGATATGCCAGATCATATATCTTGAGCAACCACTATCAAGATACCACTGCTCCTTACGTCTTGGAGCCTTGGTGTGTACCTATCTCAAGTAACAAATTGATTTATTTTGGTACCTAAATTTTCTTGGGTCCTTTAGTGTTAGCATTTCGAGCCCAAATGTAATCATTTGAAGCATTTATTCTATCAAAGCAAAATTTAGCTAAGTGACCTTTTCGGCCACAATAAGTGCATGAATAAACTCTACCATAAATAAAAGCATGATAGGAGTATGGGGTGTGGACATGTTTGGTGTGTGTAGTATCTCTGACATGATGTGTATGTATATGTTATGATTTAAGAGTGTGGATATGTGTAGTATGATGAGCATGTGTGATATGAACATATTTCTTTGGAGTAAGTTTCTTAGGAAACATTGCCTCCAACCTATCTTTATCAAACTCGCATTTCTTTATTACATCTCCTAAAGAAATAATTTTATCTTTTAGAATAGAAATCTCAGTTTTATTAATTAATGGAAATTTCATGAAAACTTTATATGCATCAAAATCTTTTTGTGTGGATAAGAGTGTGGAAGATAAATCATCTTTTTCTTTAGAAAGAATAACAATTTTATTTTGAAGGGTTTTAACTTTTCTCATTTTTAAATACTTCTTTTTAAGGAAATCATAGTTGTTAGACAACTATTCAAAAGCCTCACCCAATTCATCCATTGTTAATTCACAATCGTCAAGTGAAGGTTCAGACGTTACCTTAGGTATGTTATCATTAGCCATGAAACACGCATGTGCCGTATCCACTTCTTTATCGGTTTCACTCTCTAAGTCCCACGTAGCCTTGCGAGCTTTCATTTTGTATGGCTTCTTGGAGGTAAAAGGTTTACTTTGGTCTCCGCACAATCCGCAACCATGTGGCCCGGCTTCCGGCAATTGAAACATATGACCTTCTTGTCTTCTTTCCCTTGTCATCTTCTTCTATTGTTAAACTTGGCCTTGTTGTACATCCTCTTTACATTTTTCACTAGGAAGGAGAATTCTTTATCATCCTCTTCTTCATCATCGTCGTCAGATATGGTGGGAGTGAATTTGAAAGCGATCACTTTCTTATTTTGTGGTGTCATCTCTTCCCTTGTCTTCCTCTCCATTTCATGGGTCTTAAGATTTTCTATAAGGTCGATAAACTCCATCTCTTCTTTGTCATTTAGCTCCTTCAATGTAGTAGCCTTGACTTTCCATGAGGATGGAAGTGCCCGAATGACGTTCCTTATATTTTGATCATTGTCAATGGCATCACCTAAAGAAGCAAGACTATTAGTTATTTTAGTAAATCTTATTACCATGTCATCAATGATGTCATTATCATGCATGGTAAAATTTTCATATTAGAAACGTAAGAGATCAATATTTGCTCGCTTAACTTGTGACGTTTCTTCGTGTGTGACTACTAGGCGTGTCCAAATCTCGTAGGCGGATTTGCAATGGATGACCCTAGCAATATCGTCATCGTTCAAAGCTTGAAGTAAGACATAGTATGCCTTAGCATTTGCATTAAACTCCTTAGTGGCAATATCGGACCAAGTGTCCTCATCATCAATGGTACACTAATGGGTTTAGTCACCGCTTTTGCAACCCGGCTTCTTAAGGATTGTAAAAATACGGTCATCTTAACCTTCCATATAGGAAAGTTAAGGTCATCAAACTTATGAGGGGTCTTAATACCTTCGGTCATTATTACTAAAGTGGATGTAGATGAATTTGTAAAAGAAGTGATTATCAATTAGGATCTCTCTAAGGTTGTTAAGCCAAAAACTAGAGACCAAGGCTCTAATACCAATTAAAATGCACCTAGAGGGGGGTGAATAGGTGTTTTGCTAATCAAATACAATTTTAAAACTACTTATGATGAATTATGCAAACGGTCACTCAAAATAAGAATTGAAGCCGAATTCCCTGTGAAGGGCTCTAGAATTTCTCCTCTTTGATTCCTCTAGATAATGAGTTGAGGTGCTCAATTGCCTCCTTGTTGAGATGAGTATAGACCGGTAATGAAAGTGATGGAATAAAAGTAATTATAAAATGCAAGATGAACAATTACACAAGTATGAAAAATGAAAAACAATTGAGAGCAAGACACAAGCAATCGCAAACACAAAGGAATTTGTTATGAGGTTCGAGCCACCGCTCTACATTCCCGCCTTCACCACTATGAAGGATTTCACTATCCTCAAGGAATCTTCCACAAAGGGACTTTACACAAAGGAATTACAATTTGGTCAACACAAGACCGGAATACACAACTCCACCAACTCAACCCTCTACACAAGAGGTAGCACAAAGCCAATTGAAGTTACAAAGCACTTGGTGATCTAACAAGATCACAAACACTCTCTTACAACTTCCTATAGAGTAGAATATGAAGTGTTGCTCAAGAAATTAAGTGAGAGATGAAATTCAGTTAGAATGAATAGAGGAGTTTTAAAACCAACTGAAAATAGCTTTGGAAAGAAAGAACTTGGAGACTGAAAGCTAGAAAAACTTCTCTTTTAAAACAAACTTGAAAACTTGTGTGTTTTTCTTGTCTAAAATCAAAACCAATGACCCATATATATAGGCAATGAATAAATGTCATTTATAAATCATAACAGGTCATTTGGGGTGTGTTTGGACACTTGAAAACCAAAAATGTCCGTTAGAATCTACTAAAAATAAAACATCAAAAACTAACTGTTATGACCATTTGGCAGCCTGTCGGTTGACCGACAGGTCATCCAGAAAAGAGCCATTGGCTCCGGTCGACCGGGTGGACGACCACGCGGTAGTTTAAAAAGAAAAACTAAACTGTCAGCCAACCGACCCTAACCGAGAGTTAGGGTCTCTCAGTCGGTCGACCGATCGGTCGACAGTCGACCGGTTGGTCGACCGACAACGTGCACGCCCCTTGGCCAAAGGCCCGATCGACCGGGCAGCCGACCGTTCTGGCCTGCGATGGGCACCGGTCGACCGGGCGATCGATCGTTCTGGCCTGAACAATTTTTATGAAAACTTTTGAGTTTCAAATATTTTTCTAAATATTTTGTATTGGTTTATGGGTAATGTAGCAATGTATAGGTGATGAAATACATGTTCTAAACTTGTTATAAAATTTTGAAAAAATTATGAGACATGTATCAAAATCAAACATGTAAAATACCAATACTACCAAAACTTGTACTTTTCGAAATCATGTATTTGTGTGTATAACTTCTTGAGCATCACTACTTTATTCTACACTTTAACAAACTAATATCTTACAAGACTCTAGGTGCCTATGATCGGGGTGGAACGAGCACTTTTAAAATGTGTATTTATGAAATTAATGAAAAGCTCGTATGTGCTAATGTTCCCTCGATACTTCCGTTATAGCATTGGCTCAACGGGTCGAATCCACAGGGACGGAGGCGATAAAAGCATTAACAGTTTATATTCACGTCGGTTGTTAACAAGTCTTCTTTGTTAAAATAATGAGAAAAAGAAAAGAATATTGAAGTAATAGGTGAAGAAGGTGATGAAAATGGCGATGTGAAAACAAAAGAGAAGTGATTTGGAAAACAAAATAGAAAAGAAGATGAAACAAAGATGAACCAAGAAGTTGGTGAAAACATCGATAAGAAAATGATAAAAAGGTTTGAAAATGATTCTTAAAATAAAGTAAAAAGAATGAGGAATACTATGAAAGAAATCTCATGGTTTCTAACTACTAATTACTCTACTAACATGCTAACCTCTTAGTGATAGTTGCCTCACATAGATTCTTGGCCATCACTAGTCCTTGGCTTCAAGAGACGATACAAAGTATGACAAATAAGATGGTTCTTCATATTCAAACTTGCATCAAGAGCAAGCTAATACAAACATTAGATCATCAAAACCATTAGAAGCAAGCATTAAATAAGAGAGTTAGCTTGGTTAGCAAGTTAGATGTTAGAACCCATCATCATGAGCCATCAATGGCTCTTGCAAGAGCAAGGCCTTATAGAGGCTACTAGATTCATGTGGATTATCAAGTAAGTGGTTTAACTAGTTAGTGGTTAGTAGTTAGTCACCATGAGAAGAAAATCTAGTTAAGCATCATGTAGAAGATGGAGAAGATTACAATGGAGAAGAAAGGAGACATCTTTACATAGATTGTCATCATCTATTACATCAATCTCTCTCTTTCTCTCTCTGAATCTCTCTGCCCTAATACATGAATATAAGAAAAAATAAAAATACAAAAGCAAGAAGAAGAACTCTTACACTACACTAAAAATAAAATCCTAGCCTAATTCTAAATCTGCTTTCGTTTCAGGCCTCTGCAAGGTTTTTATAGGCAAAAGGGGTTTTAGAAGACGATACGAGCCCACGCGTCAAAAATCAACGCGTGGACCCACCACATTACCGCGGAACGCGGCTATTGCCGCGCTTCCGCGGCAAAACTAGGGACTTAGGTCCCTGGTTTTGGCGAGGAACTTCTCCTGGCTTCGAGGACCTTCCTGATATATTTGGATTCTAGTATTTTCGCCTGGATATTCGTCTGACGTGCGCAAGGGTCTAGGTTCAATGCATCTTCTAAAAGCTCCCTTGCTTGGCCTCAAAGAAATTCAGATTTAATTACCCGAAAATGAGTTTAATTAAGCTCTTATTATCCTTTTGCCCTCCTTGTCTTGATTATCTGCAAGAGAGACCAAAACACGGTTTAGACGGACATTTTATTCATAAATCAGCAGAAAAATGCGATATAATAATGCAGAACTGTAGACTAATCACACCCTACACTTATCTTTTGCTCGTCCCGAGCAAAATAAGAAAAGAAAAACTATACTACAAATGTTATTACACCACTTTCGCAGGTGACGCGATTGCACTGAATGTGTGCAACAAGCCGTTAAACCTCTAAGTTTTCCCTAGAGGAGGAGTTTTGTCTCCTGAGGGTTTTCAGCGGATTGCACCTACAAAATTCATAAAGAAAGAAGACAAATGTTAGTATTTTGAAAACACATTTTGAAAGAGAGACAAGTTTTTGATATATTTTTGCAAAAATATAAGCGATCTAAGGTCATAAGTCCACCAAAAATTAGTCTTCCTTAAACTTAATCTCTATACAAGATCTTGTCTTCAATTAAGGTAAGAATTCAAAATTAGATTGAATATTTTATCCTTCATAAAGCCTAAATAATATGCACTTTATGATAGTGAAGATTTTTGGGACTTCAACTCTAACCATCAAGCCATTTATTTATATATATTTTTTTCCTTTTTCTTTTTTCCTTTTTCTTTTTTTCCTTTTTTCTCTTAGTTTTCTTAGGCTTTCTTGTTCACCCGGGTAGTGAGCCTTTAACCGATGACTCCCAGACCGGACGGTCTTAGGGTACCAGATGAGAAAACATCCCTCGGGTTTAAGAACTCGAGTAAACAAGGCCACAAAACTAAGAGGGATTATTTGTTCTTTATTACCACCTTTAGGCGTGAATAATCATGCTTCTTGAGGCATAATTATCCTGCTTAATAAGTGATTTTTTATTTATTTATACTATATATTTTTTCTTTTTATTTTTTTATTTTTTACTTTTTTATTTTTGACATTTTAGGTCTTTGTTTCCATCCCAAAAATGTGTAAGTGTGAAGTGCATACTATCTAAGGTAAAAAATTCATGATAAAATTATCTCTCTAATTTATCTTACTTAGCCTATAATCTTAAACAAGATCCATTATTTCGACTAGGTTTAAGATGTCATAATCAAGGCTTCCTTAATTTCTAAGATCATCTAATTTTCTTAAAAATAGATCAAAGCTTTGTCTCTTATTTCAAAAAGTTTTTAAAGAAAGAAAAAAATTCTATACAAAGGAAAATTCTAAGCATATCCTATATGTAAAAGAAAGAAAATCTAAAAACTCTACTTTAGTAAACCCTCCCCCACACTTATCTCATGCATTGTCCTCAATGCATCGTGAATATATATATATATATATATATGTATGAAACAAATAGAGAGGGAAGAAAAAATCATCTCAAGATGGTGGTTCCGGTGGTGGTCTAATTGGTCCACGAAATGCGGCCCACTCCAATTTGCGTGGAGTTCGGAGGAACCCACCAGAGACCTCTATAATACAACCCATTATTATGATGTATATATGAATAATTTTTATTAAGAATTTTACCCCATATAATTTCCAAATTTCAAAATAATTTCTGAGTCAATTTTATCAACACCTTTGTCCCAAAATGGAGTATAAAAGATGGAATGATTGATTTGGGCTCAGGAAGTATATGAACTAATATCGACTCAGAAATTTGACTTAAGTCAAGTAAAGGCTCAGGACTCCAAATTGAATCAGGAATCGGGTCCAAATTAAGAAATTGAAATCCTATTCCACATTTATTTTCCCACAACGGAATGTGACATTCTAGGATTGGTGATTCAAGTTCAAGAATGACAGGTATGGGAATCAAAACTGACTCTAAAATGTTGCTCAAGTTGGGTAACAAAACATGAGTCAATATTGATTCAGAAATTTGAACTGGATCACAAATTTGAGGATCAAAGTCACATTCCTTATTGAGTTTAATTTCATAAAAATGAGAACTTGCCAATTTGTCAATGGGACATTCAAAAGTATGAAATTGGTCAAGTTCAATTTGTTGATCATAAAAGATTGGTGATTCAATTTCACGATGGATTGGCACAGGATCTAATGTTGACTCGGGAAAAAGCCTGAAATCAGGTAAAAATACCTCAGTCATTGTAACGCCCCGATCCCGGCGATACGGGGACGTCACTGCAACGTATATACGTAGGTCAGAACTACCCTCCCGTATATACGCTAAGCATCAGCACAGACAAGAATCAGAGTACGGAAGCAAATGGTGCATTATACATTCCAACACATATATATATACAATCACAGAGTTATCACCAGAGGTGATGAATATTACAATAATAATACATCACCTCTGGTGATAACTCTGTGATTGTATATATATATGTGTTGGAATGTATAATGCACCATTTGCTTCCGTACTCTGATTCTTGTCTGTGCTGATGCTTAGCGTATATACGGGAGGGTAGTTCTGACCTACGTATATACGTTGCAGTGACGTCCCCGTATCGCCGGGATCGGGGCGTTACAGGATGGTATCAGAGCCTAGGCTCTAACTTCCTCAGTACGTCCAGAGGGCAAATTAATGGTAATGAAATTTGCAACTGGGATACATGAGTCTTGGTTATACATTCCAACTACAAGTGCGGAGTTATCTATTTCTTGACTATCTTTCCTTTGATTTCAAATCCCTCCTTGACTATCTTTCCTTTGATTCCAAATTCCTCCTATCCTTTCCCTGTTTTGGTTTTATGAAGCCTTATACTATTTTAAGATATGACTAGACTAGAGAGGTAGTGGCTGGTTCTGCATGAAGCTATTATGTGATCTCTTCGGCCAATTCTATGAAGCTTGGTATTCTCCAGATCGATCTTGATCTGGCTATCTTTCAGGGGACAACAGTCGGATTCTTAATTATCGGTCTTCTTTATTATTATGCTCAGGACTATCAGGGTTTTCTTTGTCTTCGGTATTCTGGCTTATTTATTTCACAGCCACGACATCAGCAGTATTATTCAGCATTATTCTAAAGATTTATTACACAGCCACGACATCATCAGCCGGAAATGCAGAGTATGATTATTATTCAGTTGACTTGAGAGCCCTACCTATAGTGCTTCATATCTTAATTGGTATAATTCCACCGCTGTCCCCTTTGTATTCAATTTACCCCTTAACGAAATTGCGAGGACGCAATTTTTTGTAAGGTGGGTGGATTGTAATACCCCGTTCCCGGAATACGTACTTAGTTGCGTATTCAGATTTTCGGTCGTATTTTTTCGATTTGTTTCCTGTATTTATTCTGTATTATGAATTCCTTATATGACTGTTTCGTCTTTGATTTGGATTCGTGGATTCGGAGTCAGCCCTAGTCTGAACCGAAGGCCCGATCCTAGAGTATTACTCGATTTAGACATTCTGATAATTAGAATTGACCGATTTTAGTTTTAAATATCATTTTCCAATATTATATATTTTCTATGATTTTCTAGATTTTTCTGGAATTAAAATAAAAGTCTTCAAAACCGGTGTCGACCAGTGCCGCTGATCGATTCCAGGATTTTTATTTCACAAACAGTTTGGAATTTCTAAATGATTCTTTAGACATTATTCCTTAGAATCATATTTTCTACCTACATTCTTTTTCTGAGGATTTTTGGATTTTATGAAAATTCCATCGGAGTCGGTAGATAACTGATTCCGGGATTTTTAGTTTTAAAACTATAAAGTATTTCTTCAAACGGATTTCACTATTGGTCTTTATTTATTATTATTGATTTTTGGTAATTATTTCGGGTCGTTCCGAGATACTTGAAATTCGGACGATTCCGGTATTTTCCCGAAAGATTTCAGCATCCACGACTCAGTTCCGGGAATCCGCCACTTCCATTATTTTCATCTCCTTCCCAAGAAAATATCTTCTCATTATAATTTATTTTCCTTTTTCCTTTTCCTTTATTTCTTTCCTTCCTCCACTAACCAAAGCCTTTTCCAATTTTCCAATAATTCCAATTTCCACATAATCCCACTCACTTTCACCTAATCCTTTTTAAATCCCACTCATTCTCTCTCTCCCCCATGGCCGGCCAAGTGGCCAAGTGAGGGACACCTCACCTCCCCACTTTACAAAAACCCCCCTCTCTTCTATCATATTTGCACCTCCTTCACAAAAGTCAAAACCTATAAATACCTTTCCTCTCCTTTCTTTATTCATTCTCACTTCAACTTTCTCTTTCTTCTCTTCTCTTCTCTTCACCAAAGCCCTAACCACCAACTCCCAAGGCATCACCTAGGTCTTCATCTCCATGGAAACCACCACAAGGTCTTCAACAACACCAAAGGACTCCACCATCTTCTTCATCATCAACTTCAATCACCACCACCATCACTCCCTCACCTCATGGAGACCAATCACTCTCTTTGGTGAGTGATCTTACTCATCTAGACTTAGTCTATTCTTAGTATACATGTGTAATCATATCATGTTCAATTATGACTTCAATCCATGATTATTTAGCCATCAAACCCAAACCCTAGAAAATCTGTTCTGTTTACTGTTTCCAGACGATTAGTCGACTAGACCTATAGATTAGTCGACTAGAAACCCTTAGCTGAAACGTAGCCTTTTCTGATTACACAGTATTAGTCGACTACACCCTTGACCCTAGTCGACTAACTTTTCCTGAACCAAAACCTTAACTCTCTGTATCACAGTTTTAGTCGACTTAGCCTAACTATCAGTCGACTTGTCATGTCCGTTAGTCGACTACCCCTATGACCCTAGTCGACTAACTTTTCCTGAATCAGAATATCAACTCTCTGGAACCCAGTATTAGTCGACTATACCAGACTGTTAGTCGACTAACCCCTTTATTAGTCGACTACTCATCCTACCCTAGTCGACTAATTCTGTCTGTTTGTTACAGTTATTTACCTTCTCAAACTTGGATCTTATACTTGGTTTATATGTTATATATCATACTTCTTGACTTGTATCTTGACTAACATCATCTTCACTTCTCTCTTTCTCTCTCCTCTTCACTCTACATATATATATCATAGTTTATGGCGTGCCCCGGATTTCGTGGATTTCGGATCTTTCGGCGCTTTGAGGTTTAGGCGAGTATTCTCACTCGCTACTTTCTTGTATGCGAGTAGTCTCGCCTCTATTTGAGTTTCCCGTTTCATCGGTCGATAAGTATTTCGCTTCTTATTCCCATATTCATGTATTGCACTACATTGCTTGTATTATGGTAGCTTCATCTTGTGCTTGTACCATGCTTATGATATGCTTGCTTCTTTATCGTATACCATGCGTGGCCGACCCTTCGTGGTCGTTGGGCTTTGAGTCACTTCCATGTTACTACTTGTCATTGCTTCAGACTTGTTAGTTGTATGCTCCCTTTTTACACATGTATATCACCTAACTTCCAGTATGTTATCACCTGACCACCTGACATGCCACTATCTGGCAAGACCATCTTGTTATGTCATGACTTACCCAGACTTATTATCAATCCATTGTTATGCATGTTACTTGATATACATCACCATTTATCATGCTATCTCTTGACACCAAGCATGATACACCGATTCTCATAATTATCACGATAGAGGGAATGTAGTACCTGATTACTGTTATGTACTGATCACTGTTATGTATTACTGTTATGATATTGCTCATTCCCGAAATCTGATAATTATGTTCATAAGCTATAAAAAGGACAACTTGTATGGGTATGGGAGGAAGTGATGGATGCCGGAATGATATCTTGCTTATAGTGGTGGGGTATAAAAGTATGTATATACATATATATATATATATGTACTGGCGGTAGTGAATCTGAAATTACTGAATAGGGGGACTTTGGACCTCCAAAGCCGGTTCCAGGTGTATGGAAACCACTATAAGAAGTTCTATCAGTTCTCCATCTACTTCTGTTAACAACCCTTGGCTTGCTTATATATGGATGTATGTGGGTTGGCCGTACACCAGGTCACATACCGAGATATATGGGTCAGACGAGTAATAATAATAATAGGTGTTTCCTGTGACCCCAGTTATGATTACTGTTATGATTCCTGTTACACTTGCTATGCATGTTATGATTTCCGATATGTATTCCCGTTTGACTGTTATATGATTTGCAACTCTGATTCTATACGCTTGGGTTTCGGTGGCATGAGATAAAGGTATATAGATGAGGGTTTCCTTGTTTGGATTATTCCTTCGATGTATTAGTCTCATGGGACCGTGACTTAAGCGTATACAATCACTTTTGCTTATGATCAGCTTTACCTTGGATTTCCTGTTTTATGGATATTATGTTATACTTGTTCATATATATTTCACTTGTGTTCTAACCCTCCTGTCTTCGGTACTTGACACTTGTACTCATCCTGGCTCGCCACCTGGCATCATATCATACTCGCCTGGGGAGTTTCACTGACTCCCCTGGATTCTCATGTCCAGGCTTCGGAGCTTGGAGCGTATGGGTTTCCTGTTGCTGCATCAGAATGGCGCAGCGGTAGCGTGGACCCCGGTTGACCTTTCAGTACTCCATCCTTCCAGACCCCCTGTATGCCTCTCGAGTTTTCCCTTAGCAAACTCGTGAGTGCCCTATTTCTATTTACTCTTGTACTTTTCCTTGTATACCTGTATGTGAGCTCCCTTTTGTACCATTCACATATGTATATCTTTTGTATTCTCGCATTTGCGCATATCTGTGATGTATTATTATTGTAATATTCATCACCTCTGGTGATAACTCTGTGATTGTATATATATATGTGTTGGAATGTATAATGCACCATTTGCTTCCGTACTCTGATTCTTGTCTGTGCTGATGCTTAGCGTATATACGGGAGGGTAGTTCTGACCTACGTATATACGTTGCAGTGACGTCCCCGTATCGCCGGGATCGGGGCGTTACAGTCATTACGGAATCACGAAGTGAAAGTGAATTACCAAGTTAAGGTTCAGGATCATATTCATGCTCAAGTTCAATTTCAGGAAAAGGATAACTTGTCAAAATGTCAATGGGATTTTCACAAGACTGAGTTTGGTCAAGTTCAAATAGGTTGTGTGCTGAAATTGAATCTTGGTTTCTAAAATAATAAGAGTCCTGGGTCAGATCAATAGAGTTAGAGATATATGAATTGGTCAAAGGTTGATAAGATAGAGTTTCCTCATTCTGATAAATGCTAACCAATTGACTTAATTGTATTTCCAACTATTGATAGACTGGGTAGAAGATTTTTAAAATTGTAGCGCGGACTCCTGCAAGATTTCTATACTCTTTTCTAGATATGATGTGTCAAGTGAATGCTCTAGAATGGGAGTGTAGGAATCTTGATTTCCAAAACAGCAAGAATCATGGGTCAAATTGATAGAGTTAGAGATCTGGATTGGTCAAAGGTTGATAAGAGAGAGTTTCCTCATTCCTATAAATGTTGGCCAATTGCCTCAATTGTGTCTCCAACCTATTAATAGACTGAGAAGAAGATTTTTGAAATTGTAACGCGGACTCCTGCAAGATTCCTATACTCTTTTCTAGATGTGATTTTTCTTCAAGTGAATGGTCCAGAAAGAGAGTATAAGAATCTTGATTTTAGAAAGATAGTGAAGATTGTGAGTCCAACATGTTTTGAGATTGAAGCTCAGACTCACAAAAGCACTCCATACTCATTTTCAGGGTAGATGGTTGGTCATTTTGAATAGGTGAAAATGAGTATGAATCTTAGAAATATTGTAGAATTGGGGAGTTGAGCTTCTTTTGTTGGGACTCAAGCATGGCTTATATGGCTTTTATACTTTTTTCGAACTCAGATTTTTCTTCAATGGGAGGTCCAGAAAAAGGAGTATAGGAAGCAAAATTGGGGAATGAAGATTATGAAAATTGTGAAAATTGCAGACAATGTGGTGGAAAATTTGACTCAGGGAAGGTGAATCCCCATTGACTCTGTAACGAGTTAAAATTATTTTTGAAATTATAGTCATAAGATTGGGGGTATGGGTTGTATTGATTCTGATAAGTCCAACCCAGTGTATTTAGTTGGTTCATATTGTAAAAACCGAGTTGGAATTATCCGAAACAAATGGGGTCGATGTGAAATATGGATTCATATTAGGATTGAAAGAATTGTTATTGTTGAATTCCATTTCACAAACAATCACAAACAAAAAAGAAAAAGCAAACAACAAACAAAAAGAAATAAAATCAAAACCAAGTCTATACTAAGGTTGACCTAGACCTAGACGACTCCTAACTGGTCGATTACCCGAGGGAGGTTGTTACTTGAATCCGACCACAAGCTAATCGACCAGGTAGGGGCAAAATACGGTGGGAGGTATCCGTGCGTAAGCAACGGGCCTTAATTACACCAAACCACGGTATCTTCGAGGCGTAACCACTTAATCCCCAACCTTAGACACCAATTTCACAAGAGTAAGATTCAAAATAAGTTCCACCCTCGGTCAATCTCTTAATGAGTCCGAGATGTCCCTAGGGGCAAACGTCTATCAATTTTTATTAGGGCTTGGGTTGTGTGAGTGGGAGGTGATTTTTGGGCTAAGGAAGGGTGATGAAATCCCTACCTTATCTTGTATGGGTTTTGCCCTTAATTTCAATTCATGCAAGTGTGCAATATAGATAAGAAGATAACACAAAGCGAGTAAACCACCCACATGTTTGTCCTATGCAATGCCATATGTACACCTCAATCCAAATCACAATAGAACAAAATACAATATATTGGAATTGAATTGACACTTGCCTACATGCAAATGTCTAAATCGTTTTAAAAGCGTCCAATAACCGTATTTTAGTTCTTTAATTATTGTAGTATGTAGGCAATCAAAACAGATAATTAGCAACAGAATACAACAATATATGCAACGTGCAAGGTCCCTGCAAAAGACAAAGTACAAATGTCACAAAATTGCCGCGTTTGCGCGGCTTGTCTTTGATGTCCGCGGCAAAGTGTAAGAAGTAAGATTTCTGCTTTCTAGAGTAGGGAGAGGCAAGCAAGAGTAGCCTTCTGTAATGCAAAGAATCTGTAAAAATTGCCCTGTACACCAAAACAGAGAAGAAAATGTTAACAAAAGCGTTAAATCAAAACCATTCCTGTCCCCGGCAACGGCGCCAAAATTTGATCGGGGCGGAGCGAGCACTTTTAAAATGTGTATTTATGAAATCAATGAAAAGCTCGTATGTGCTAATGTTCCCTCGATACTTCTGTATAGCATTGGCTCAATGGGTCGAATCCACAGGGACGGAAGGCGATAGAAGCATTAACAGTTTATGTTTACATCGGTTGTTAACAAGTCTTCTTTATTAAAAGAATAAGAAAAAGAAAAAGAAAAGAAATATTGAAGTGATAGGTGAAGAAGGTGATGAAAACGGCGATGTGAAAACAAAAGAGAAGTGGTTTGGAAAACAAAATAGAAAAGAAGATGAAACAAAGGTAAACCAAGAAGTTGGTGAAAACATCGATAAGAAAATGATAAAAAGGTTTTGAAAATGATTCTTAAAATAAAGTAAAAAGAATGAGGAATACTATGAAAGAAATCTCATGGTTTCTAACTACTAATTACTCCACTAATACGCTAACCTCTTAGTGATAGTTGCCTCACATGGATCCTTGGCCATCACTAGTCCTTGGCTTCAAGAGACGATACAAAGCATGACAAATAAGATGATTCTTCACATTCAAACTTGCATCAAGAACAAGCTAATACAAACATTAGATCATCAAAACCATTAGAAGCAAGTATGAAATAAGAGAGTTAGTTTGGTTAGCAAGTTAGATGTTAGAACCCATCATCATGAGCCATCAATGGCTCTTGCAAGAGCAAGGCCTTATAGAGCTACTAGATTCATGTGAATTATCAAGTAAGTGGATAGCTAGTTAGTGGTTAGTGGTTAGTAGTTAGTCACCATGAGAAGAAAATCTAGCTAAGCATCATGTAGAAGATGGAGAAGATTACAATGGAGAAGAAAGGAGACACCTCTACATAGAATTGTCACCGTCTATTACATCAATCTCTCTCTCTCTCTCTAAATCTCTCTGCCCTAATACATGAATCTAAGAGAAAATAAAAATACAAAAGCAAGAAGAACACTTACACTATACTACATTAAAAGATAAAAAACCTAGCCTAATTCTAAATCTGCTTTCGTTTCAGGACTCTGCAGGGGTTTTTATAGACAAAAGAGGTTTCTAGAAGACGATACGAGCCCACACATCGAAAATCGACGCGTGGGCCCGCCACATTGCCGTGTTTCCGCGGCAAAACCGGGGTTAGGTCCCTGGTTTTGGCGAGAAACTTCTCCTGGCTTCGAGGACCTTCCTGGTATATTCGAATTCTGGTATTTTCGCCCGGATATTCGTCTGACGTGCACAAGGGTCTAGGTTCAATGCATCTTCTAGAAGCTCCCTTACTTGGCCTCCAAGAAATCTGAATTTAATTACCCGAAAATGGGTTTAATTAAGCTCTTATTACCCTTTTGCCCTCCTTGTCTTGATTATCTGCAAGAGAGATCAAACACGGTTTAGACCAACATTTTATTCATAAATCAGTAGAAAAATGCGATATAATAATGCAGAATTGTAGACTAATCAGACTACAAGATCTTCAACCGGACTTCTCCATTAGCGACGTCGAGTGCTTTGAGTTTTAATTCAGTATTTGAATCTTCTTGGGTCTTCAACATCTTCCTTTAGAGGAAGAAAACTCCTTGAATTTTTAGAACCCTGAAATATATTTAAACACTTGAACTTGATTAGTACAAATAATCACATATGTTTTGTTATCATCAAAACCATAAAACCGGGTGGTAACCTTGAGCCAACAACTGGTTGAGTCGTTAAGTTGACTCGAGCGGAGTTGGGCTGAGTCGATGAGTCAACTTGGCTCTGGTCCACTGAATCAACTCAGGTTGACTAGGCTCGGGGTCGGCTCGGGTCTGAGTCGCGGCTCGCTCGGCTCAGCTAAGCTGTCGGGTTGGCTCAATTCGGGTCGGATCCTGAGCTGATAGCGAGTCGGGTTGACTTAAGTGAATCCAAATCTGACTTGAAGCGGGTCGCATCTCATGCTCCAATTCAACTCAGATATGGCTTGAAGTGGATCGGGTTGCTATCGGGTCACTATCAGGTCTGAAGCAAGACTTGGACCCGAATTGACAACAGACGAAGACGAAGAACGGTTGATGATGGTGGCGGCTGTAGCGGAGGGCTGAATCTGACGATGAGGAACTCCGGCGAGGGCGGCGAAAGCGGCAATTGGCGGCAGTGATGGCGAGAGATCAGCAAAGACGGCAAGGTAGAGATATAGGTGACGACGATGTCAGGGATCTAGGTGTCGGGGGGATCTAGGACGAGTAAGGCAACGATGTGAGATACTGCGCAGAAACGATGACGATGGTGATGAAGATCTGGATTTGTCGTGGTGACGGGGTGATGAAGACGGAGATAGGGATCTGCGGCGATTGTGTCAATCGTGTTTGATTGTGTCAGTGAGGATCTGGCGTTCGACAAGGAAGATGAAGATTGAGGAGGTGGACGTCGGCGGGAGGCTTGGAAGGTGGCAGGGGGAAGGCGGCTGACCTTGGAGCTAAGGTTAGTTTTTTTTAGGTGGAGGGGGGAGGGGGGAGATGATCAGTAAGCGGATTTTTTTCTCTTTATTTGTGTTTTTTCATTTTTTTTAATTTTTTCCTTTTTTAAACTAGATAAGAGAAAGAAAGAGGGATTTAGGGTTTTATGAAGGAGGCGGCTAGGGTTTTGTAGAGAGGATTTTTTGTGAGGGAAAAAAGAGCATGAATTTTAGCTCTGATACCAATTAACGCAGAACTAAATAAAAGAAGAGGGAAAGACAGGAAAACGATTAGGGTTTGTAGAAATTTAGGAAAGATATGAAGATAAAGATTAACTAGGTCTCGACATCCAGAAGAATTCTCTCCCACTTTGAACATTACCATGCAAGATATTCAATTTGAAAAGCACATCAACATGCTAATATGGGTTTCATTAGATCAAGTCATCATAATTTGCCTAAACAACTACATATCTCAGCCTTTTACACGCCCATACAAAGATAACTTCCCCATCACAACCGATGTGGGATTAAAAACAACTAAAACAAATAAAGACCTACATAAAGAAAGCTAATGCTACCATGATCCCATCACAACCCCATGGGTTGTATGCCATAAAGAAGATTGATAATGAATAAATAGATGACCTATACTGCAGGTCGCGATCCAGGTTTGATTTTATTGGGCCCAATCTGCAAACCCAAACCCAATAGGAAATAGTCTGGTTTCTGTATAATTGTAATTTGCCCCGTTCTTGTAATTTTGAATGGTTAGCACCCCTATTTGGAAAGAGAATTTTTATTTAGCCAAGTTTCTTAGAGTTTCATTGATCAGACCCGTCTGCAGATGAAAATTATAACCCAATAAATCCAAACAATTATTTATTCTGTCCTATTAATGTATAGACTGCAAATTTAGAATTACAAAATAAGCCCAGATTAGTAAACTACTAAACTATAATTCAGGTTTTTTGCATATTTAGCCAGAATACAGCATAACTGCAAATCAGAATTACAGAACATGCCCTGTTAGTAAATTATAATTCAGAATTTGCAGATTCTTCCAGAAATCAGAAAAGGTGCAAATTCAAAATTACAGATTTTGCCTTAATGTGTATACTGCAAATCAGAAATTACACAATAGGTTCCAAAGATTTACAAGTAGGTCACAAAATTAAAAATATTGTTGAAGATTCAAAAAATTCTAGATATTGTTATATAGAGGTCTAGGTTAGAAATAATTGACTTCTAAGTTCTAACTCAAAATTTTGGGGGAAGACCTTAATGTTAATAATAGATAGTGTTTATGTTTCTAATTACGCTTCTTATATCATCTGTTAGGATATTGGTGATTTGTTTGCACTCTTGGATTGTGCTTAAGGTGATATTGCTTGGAGGTGGAGGTAAGTAATATTTCTTCCTAATTCTTTTTAAATAAAATAATATAAGCATGTTATTGTTAAAAGAAAGTTTGTGTTTGTTATAAATGGTTATATTTTTATTGAGAAAAAAAATTAAGCTTCATCTCAGTTAAATTGTGATGATGATTATTATAATTGTTATTTTTGCCTCTTTAAGAAATGAAAGTTTGAGAAATATTTTGACAATTATCTTCAAATATCAGTCTGCTATGATGTGTTGGCCTATCACGTGAATATCAGTGCACTATGTTCTGCTTTAGCCTCTGGGCTTTCGAATCTTTGGATTTATCTGTTTAGCTGACATTTTGTTTTTGACATGTGATAAGATTAATTGCACCTTATGTCCCTGGGGTACCCTCTGTTTTGGCTTGTGTCATTGGGATTGTGTGTGACCGCAGCGCATGGACTGATAAATGTTTACAAGATTTAAAATTTGAATAATCTGTTCAGTACACTTGCTACCATATGATTATGCATGTGAAAATTTTGAGAATATTTATGTTTATGCTAATGCTTATCTGATTTGAAATTTGATTATGTGATGGTATCTTTGATTATCAACTCTGAACTTAATCCTTTGACATTCTACCATTTTCCAGCATGAATGTTTTGATTATCATGAAACCTTAATTTTAGTAAAGAGGACTTTGTGCATCCTAGCATATTGTATTTATTTGTCTTTATTGAGATTGTTGCTAGTGAGGGATCTTTACTTGCTTAGTTGTGAACTCACCCCGAAATTTTAACATTTTCAGATTCTGAGTAGTTGCGGTTCGAGCTGTCGCATGAATTGTGATCGAGGATCTCTCTTTAGGTAGTAGGTCTAGCTAACAAGTAAATTTAGAAGTTTAATGATTTTTGTAATAAGAGAGTGTAGAGACACTTGACATTATGGATCTTTGACTTTATTTGTTAGGTTCATAAAACTTTTAGGGTGATTGGTTTTATTTTGTGAGTTATACTTTGGTGGTTTGGTATTTTTATATGAGTTATATGCGTCAGGAACTATTGTATATGTATGGGATTCCATCCCATACATATACGGGGGTTGTTGCGTTCTCGGGGCATGACAGAATCATCCTCCACCTTCATTGGAAAGCTCAAAGATTTCATCTTATTCCTCCACTCTCACAGTACCTTGCTTGCACACGTATCTTATCTACCGTCTCAATCTGAAGTCCACAACGCACCTATCTGTTCCAAATGATTTCTTTTAAACTGATTAGCTAATGTAACAGAGGAGATGGCCCGTGAAAAAAATGAATGGTGAAAGAGTTCTGGCCACTGAAACCCAAAGAACTAGGATAATGGCTTTGTTGTTTCTATTATATGGAATCTTTTGCATGTTGCAGCTGGATATGGTCATCTTATGTTGAATTTTCTTTCTATGTATCAGATTACATTACCAAGAAGTGATGATTACTTTCTGTTTTAATGTTAAATTTTGGATATTATATGTTTTGATTAATACTTTGATGTATATTTGTATTCAAATATTCTCCAAATAGCCCAGTGATCAGAAAGCTAGGCAGGGATCAGCTAACCATTTTGTCACTGATGGGAATTACTTTAGTATTGTTATCATTTCAGATATATGCACCGGTGTCATTACTTTGTATCCACTAAATTCTCTATGACGAATTATTTAGATTAGCATAATCCTGTGAACGATCCACCAATCTAACAAATGTTGGTATATATGACTATACTGTATACTCATTAGTATACATGACTATACTGTATACTCATTAACCATGCAATGTCCTCACCAAAGGGGCTACATCCTCTGCACATGATGATTGCATCTCAAAGGACATCACTAAAACGCTCTTCCTCACTTGTTAAATCCTCCCAGCCAATAGCTCCCAACATCTCTAGAACCAAAACATTGTTTTTTATCAAATAACCACAAAAATAACGAAATCCAAGCATCTGGTACCACAAGTAATACAGAAAATCAAATACCTTGTTGCCAATTGCATGGCCTAATCCACATGGTACAGCCGCAGCATCTACATCACCAAAATGGGGCTTAAGATTTTTTCTAGCCCTGTAAAAGTATAAATCCATTGGAAACATAGAATAACGAAATCGATGAAGATGAGAAAAGCAAGCAAAAAAGATATGAGTTGACTTCTAACTGTACTAGAAATTGCAATATAAAAAGGAAATAATTCCTGATGTTTGAAATGGTTCATTTCCAGATAAGTATATACCATACACCAATAAGTAATCCTGCTAGCTGCCTGGAACCGACGCGCTCGAATGACTTTCCTTCATCTAAGGCCTTTCCTATAGCATCCAACCACCACTGTCCATTAGCACTCCCCTCGAGTCCTACCTAAAGTAAATAATATATCCATCAATGCATCAACAATAGGACGCAATTTCAAGTTAAAAATGAGAATTATGAGGGGGGTGGGGTGTGTGTGTGTGTGTGTGTCAATGTTTAAGCAAAAGCATGTAGCAAAGTGCTCAACCCTTACATAAAGCAAAGCAAGGCTTCAAAGCAAAACGTACAAGACATACTGTAGTGGCCACATTTTGATCTTCGTCAGGATCATGACACGTGTTCCACTTCGTCAGGAGCATCACGAACAAGCAACAAACTCGACGTAGCGACAGGCCCATCGCGGGCCCAAGAAGAAAGGCTGAGCACCTTCCTGAGACGCTCCTCCTTCCGAGGATACTCAACTGTTCCAAGGCCGCTCCTTCCGAGGACCCCTCTACCTTGAGAACTCCCATGCTTCCCACCATCCCGAGGCCTACTCACATTTCAAAATACTTCCGCTCTGAGCAAGATAGCTGAAGCAACCACCCTCCTTGATCTCCGCCTACAAATAGCTACAGCAACATACTTCCTTGATCTTCGCCTTCAGTTATGCAGCTTGACTCTCTCCATGATCGTAATGTCCTGGGCAATTATGGGCTGGGCAGGATTTTTGGGGAAATCCCAACAGTCAATGACCCACAATCGCAGCCGCTGTAACAACTCCGCACATGAAGATCGTGGCAATTGCATCAATCTCGCCAGTATTCCACCGCCTCCAGACCAACATTTCAGTACAAATAGACCTTCTCCTTCAATGAGAAAGGAGATTAAACTCTAGAGAATTGAATATGTAATAGAGTACTAGGAACTTATTGTAATCTCTCTAATTTAGTGGAATCTCTCCCTTTGCACCATGACTTCCCCTCTATGGGTTTTTCACGTAAATTCCCTCATATTTGCATTGCTTTACTTTTTCTCTTACAAATTGAGTATAGATAAATTAGCCCAAGGAATTTACCTCTACATTTTGGTGCTTTCATTAAGATCTGAATCCCTACACTCAAAATTTCTCCCTCCTAACAACCTACAATCTTCTCAAAAAGCCTCCTCCAAAGAAAGATGGCCTCGAAAAAAGCAGACGGTCGTTCACAACGCCACCACGACTACGAGCAGAGCTACTAGCCCCATTGGGGGCACGATCCCCCGGCTTGTTGATGATCGACCGCATATCACCGAGGACACCAGCTCCTTGTCGCCACAAGAACAAGTCACCAGCATCCAGCCGTCACAACAGCACGAAGACCAACTCCCTCAGATGCTCCACGAGATGAGAGAGCAAATGAAGGGACAACCGGAGCAATCCAATTGCGAGCGGGAGTAAATGGCCCTCGATCGCGAGAATATCTTCTGGGAGTCGAGATTGCTTAACTAACAGCTCCAAGCCCAAGTCACACCCTCCAGAACAATCCAACACAAACTAAGGGCGAGCTCGAGAACATGTCTCCCAATCTCCTTATCCTCGACGAGCTAATCAAGAAATACATCATGGAGGCCAAGTCGCTCAACAACCCATCTCTGATCACAAAAAATCCACGATTTTCCTCTCTTCGATAAGATCCAAAGGTGCAAGTTCCCGAGAAAATTCTTGACTCCCACTTTTGACTGCTACTCTGAAGTGAGTGATCAAAGTTCAACACATTCGACACTTTCGGGACAACATGGTGATCTACTCCCGCAACGATCCAATCATGTGCCACACTTTTCCCTCCAGCCTGAAAGGTGCAGCCTCGGACTAGTTCTATTCTTTACCACCGTGCTCTCCGCAATTTCACGGAGGTGACTGAGGCATTCCACACCCAGTACTCCTCTCGCTAAAAGATCAAGAGAAATAGTCATCATCTCCTCTTCATTAGGATGAGACAAGGAGACAGTCTCAAGTCGTACAACTTCTTCCAAAATCAACTAACCAACGTCTCTAATTATGGTGAAGAAGTCTCCTCGCTCGCGTTCATCAACGGGCTGCAAGTCACTCTTCCCTTATATAAACACCTACTGAAGCAGCACAATATCACCAAGATGAGTAAGGTCCTTTCCTGATCTCAGCTTTACATCCTTGAAGAGGTGATGAAGGCTTCCTCCAATCACTCTGCGGAACCAGGTGATGGTGGAGCGAAGTCGAACTCTCCGCACGAAGCTCCCGACCATGCTCAAGATCGACTCCGGGAGCAACCTACTCACAAGGGACAAGCACTCCCAATCCTCCCTACAAATCCACTCTGAGCCTACAAGTTGATGGAACGCTTCACTCCGTTGACTCCTGATCAACGAGATCTTCAACACCATTAAAGACCAGCCATAAGTTAGATACCCGAGACCAATCCAACACAATCCATCACTTTTCGAGTCGGAGGAATATTGTTCCTACCATGACAACAAAGAGCACCAAATCGTACACTGTTGGGCCCTCCGAAGATACCTGGAGGAGCTCGTCTAGCATGGCTTACTCAAAGAGTACATCCTCACTCCCGAAGCAACCTCCGGACAACCAAACACTCAACTTTCTCAGGAACAGCAGTTAATCACCCAGTACAAGGCGATCAATTAACTATCCAAGTCTTCGACATACAGGGCGTACTTCCTTCCATTCTTAATTATATGTACTTCATTTTTTGAATACAATATTAATCTATACATCTAACCATTGCAGTATATACATCCATGACAGTACATCCATCCATTGCAGTCTATCCATCCAAATGCCCGGTTAATGGGATTTCTCCCACTCGGAGGCGGCCACAAGACTACTCCGCTGATGAGATTTTTCCCACTCGGAGTCAGTTCTTCGCTGATGGGATTTTTCCCACTCGGAAGACTATGTTTGTATGCTCTGCATGTTAGATTTTTCTCATTCGGAAGCGTTATGCAGACATGCCTACGGGCTCTTTCTCGACCGTCCTACAAGAATCGAAACCCTCCGCTATGAGATTTTCCCCCACACTGAGTCCCCCACTCTGTTGCAGGAATTTTCCCTCTCAGAGCCCTCATTTAATGTTCCGCTGATGAGATTTTTCCCACTCGGAGCACAAACACTAGCCTACGGGCTTCTCTCGTCTGAACCTACGAGTAGATGAACCCCCCATAGTTTTTCTCTGTCCGGGTCCTTCTATCCATATTGCGATGCGGGGAATACCACCCTGCCCGGAAGCTGCCATATTCCAATGATGGGGTTGCCTCACTCGGGAGCCAGCTCCGCTATGTGATTTTCACTTCACGGAGGTCAACTTCACTGCTAGGTTTATTCCCACTCGGAGGTACAGATCGTCACTACGGGTAGAGGCTCCTACTCAGAACAGACGCGTCCAATCTATCGTTAGGTGACATTCTCACTTCAGGTTATCTTTTTGCAAGTCCAATGACTAGAGTGTCGGGATGGGAGTTCCCCACTTGGAGGTGGCAACGCAGGCTCTCCTTTCAGCATCCATGACACTCTGCTGTGGGATTTCTCCCGCTCGGGTCCGTATTTCGCTGCAGGGATTCCCCCTCAAGGTCCAGGCTTCACAGCTCCGTTGATGGGGTTTTCCCAACTCGAAAGCAAATGTGAACCCAACTCCACAGCTGGGATTTTCGCCACTCAGAGGAAATATTTGCAGGTACTGCAGATGAGATTTTTCCCATTCGAAAACCATGTTGCACTCCTTCCAAATCATTCTCAAGCTTTTCCAGGACAAAATTTCTGAAAAGTTGGTCAACCCTCTGCAGAGACGGCCAATCCTGAAAAACCAACAATTGAACAACACAGGCAAGATTAAAATAATTACCCTCACTTCCATTCATGGACAAATTTTATTTCAAATACTTACATTACAAATCCTTTTAACATTATGTGATTAGATCTAACAAATAACACAATATCATATTATACTTCTCTAAGTTTTGAAAAGAAATGCAGATACATCTTCTATCGCAGCATCCACATCAAAAAGCTTTTTTGAAAGTGAACATCTGCAATAGCATCCATGAAACGATTCTCGAACCAGCAATCCCTCACTTCCTCCAATCAATCTTTCAAAGGATGATACTGAAAATTCCCAGGAAGCCGACGATATCAAGAACTTTCAGGAAGTCATCCAAAGTTGAAAGTCATAGTGAAGACGGCCAGACATGTAAGACGATGATGGAATCAGAGTCACCACCGCCTTAACCCTGTACAGCCCCCACTTCTACCTCAGCATGCCATTAGGGAAAAAAAGACTCCAAACGCCTACCAGAGTACTGGACCAATATGATGAGGGGACCAAACAAACAAACCAGGTTGAAGCAAGAATTTTGCCTATCCTTCCTAGCAGCATAGCCTTTTGGCAAAGACTGATGTTTCTCGACAAGCTCATCGTAAAGATTGACATTTCACGACAGCCAAACTCCTGAATATCAAGAGAGCAACAACCATTTTCATCCTTTATCTTTCCTCCACCGGATGAAGAAGAAGAAAGACATTGCAAACCACCAAAACAAAAAAATTGGGGCAAGAAATTCTTTAGAAGATGGGTAGATTTCATCCCAAAAATCCACCCTATTTGTAGATGAAGAAGCTTGACCATTTCCAATTCGATTTCTCAAATTCCCAAGAAATTGGTCCACGTTCTAAGATTTTCGGCATGTCAAATCAGCAATCCGAGCTTTTCGACTATCGCATTAGCCAGATATCAACCGTCGCTGCCTCACGATCTCATTCATCATGACACCAAGATCTTATTCAATCATTAATTTGACAGTTGTCATCCAGCCCGGTGCGTTCAGATCAAGTTTCAAAGATACGCAATAATGCAAATACGTAATAATAAGTCAAATTCTCACCTGCATCAACCTCCAAAAGAGTTTAGAATACGAAAAATCACCTTAAGTACTCTCTCACGAAGTACAAAGGATACTCTGACTACTCAGAGGAGTCATCATTCTAGAAGATAGAATTAGTTTGATCCCCTCTTCTCAGAGATGCCGAGAAGGAGGCGGAGGGGGCATCTGTAATGGTCAGATTTGATCTTAATCAGGATCACGACACGTGTTCCACCTCGTCAGAAGCATCCCGAATAAGCAACAAACTCATTGTACCGGTAGCAAGAAGAAAAACTGAGCACCTTTCCGAGACCGCTTCTCCTTTCGAGGACACTCAGCTGTTCCTGAGACCGCTCCTTCTAAGGACCCCTCCGCCCCGAGAACTCCCATGATCCCAACCACCCGAGGCCCACTCATGTTCAAAGACTTTTGCTTCGAGAAAGATAGTTACAGCAACCGCCCTCCTTGATCTCCGCCTACAAATAGCTACAGCAATAGACTTTCTTGATCTTCGTCTTCAGATACACAGTCTGACTTTCCCACGTTCGTAAGGTCCTGGGCAATTATGAGATGGGCAGGATTTTTGAAAAAATCCCAACAATTAAGCGCCCACAATCACAGCCGATATAACAACTCAGCACATGAAGATCATGGCAGTTGCACCAATCTCGCCAGCATTCCTTCGCCTCCAGGCCAATAATTCAGTACAAATAGATCTTCTCCTCCGATGAGAAAAGAGATCGAATCTTGGAGAATTGAATCTGTAATAGAGTATTGAGAACTCATTGTAATATCTCTGATTTAGTGGAATCTCTCTTTTTGCACCGTGATTTTTTTCCTCTACAAGTTTTCCATATAAATTTATTGGTGTTTGCATTGCTTTACTTTTCCTCTTACAAATTGAGTGTACATAAAATCCCCCAAGAAATTTCTCTCTATACATACCAAAATGTAAAAATTAGATTTAAGCAACGTATTAATAAAAATAAGACATACAAAATGTAAAGTTAAATTTAAGCAACAAATAAGTAAAAACTTATACAATCATAATCACATGCACAAATATTTTGATGCATTTACAAATATAATCAAGTGATTCCACACTATCACAATTCATCAATGCAAAAACTCACTTTCTGAAAGTCCAAGTACTGAGAAAACAAACTTACAAAATCTAAGAAAAACTTACATGGAGGGAAAAAGATAAATGCAACTAGAAGGTAGAGACATGATTGAGAAACTTATTTCAAGCTATTTGCATCAACCCTCATCCGGCACAATACTATTTGATTAATTACTTGCAGGGTACTTTTCCTACAGATCCTCAGTTGACAGTGAGGACATGTATCTTACACTTATCCTCAATTTTATAGTATATTTTTAATGTTGTGCACTTCCTCGACACATCTAGGATACAATTTTGACACTTGCTACATACATTGATATGAATCCCAAATAGAAATGCTGATAATATTTATTATTTCTTGTCTCCCATTGGCATGCCAATTTGTCCTGCATTATATAAATACAGATTTTGTCCTACATCACACACACCACACACGCGCACAGACATGCGGGTGTGCACAAGCATGGACGCACGTATATATGGGGGGGACACTGAAAAGCCCCACCAGAAACAATTATGCACGCGCACACAAAAGCACAGATGCATTGTCATATCTGCATATTTGTGTATCATGATGTGTTAGTGTCCCCTATCCATGCAGGTTCATATAGATTGCAAGATCAAGCCTTTTATGTTTACAACTAGAGAGGAGAGATGAAAACAGGAGTAGTAGTAGAAAAGGGCAAGAGCTACTGATTCCTAGTGCAGGAGAACAATAGATAGAAGAGTCACAAGAGAAGGAGGTTTGTTAGTGGAAGAGACAGTTGAATGGAGTCTTTGTTGACTACACCAATTAATGTGAGTGGATCAGGACAGCTTCCTTTTGTGCAAAAAGAGAGAAATAAGCAGAAAGACAAAATTGTCAACATGAACAATAGGTGGAAATTATTAAAAGAGTCAGTCAAAGGTATTACTTACAGAGTGAAAGGAACAATTAATGAAGACTATGGAAAAGCCTAAACTTTTAGGCGCAAAACACACCGCATTAAAATGTAAGATCTGATGGAAATAGTGTCAAGGCTTTAACCTATTGTTTACGCACTAAAATACCACTGCTACACTTCGAAGACAGCTGAGGGGCCTTATAGTGATCCCTTTAGAACACGCAGAACACAAACAAATGGAGGGTGTTAGAATATAAATTTCTTTATGATGGAGATCCAACCATGATTCCTCATCAAAAAGCGCCTAAGTTGGATCTGATTAGTACTCTTTTATTAGTTCTTTTATAAGTTTTTTATTATTATTTCTTTTATTAAGGCACGCGTAGTGCGCGTGCCCTTTGCCTGTAAAGTATAAATAATCTTATAGGATTTTATTTCAGAATCAATGAGCTGTTAAGAATTTTTGAAACCATAAAATTGTGGTTCTTTTGAAATCTTTATGTGTGAAGCATATAGAATGAGTGAGAGATTCACGTGCATGTGAAATCCTAATTTTCTATTTTCTTCCCCAATTCCCATAAACCCTATTTTTTCCTCCTTTCATTGTGCATCAAATTTGGTATCATAGCTAAAATCCTAATCTCCTCCACAAAATCCAAAAAACTTAGATTTGAATCTCTGCAATTTTCTTTGATTGAAAAAAAGATAGTGTTCATCGTCTTCTTCATTAAAGAAAACCATATCCCTAACCCTAAATGCCCATCACCGGCCCCTACGCCCTCGAACTCCCTCCAACCTCGTCCCAACAACCTCATCATCAAAAACCTTTTTCTCTCCTCTCCCTCGCCCCAACTGCGCCGTCACCTTCAGTCGATAATGCCTGCTCGCCCGCCGCCGGTCTCTCTGCCATCGGCATTTGGTGTGACATCTTAACCATGGACGTCACCCACATCTTGTTAGGTAGGCCTTAGTTGTACGACTTAGATATGACAAGTTTTGGTTAGTGCAACACTTACACATTCATTTTTAATGGGAAAAAGATAGTGTTAACACCTACTAAACCCAGACACATTTCAGACACTCAAAAGACTGGGACGGCACACTCAGGCAAGTAATAAACTAGTCCACCTTTTGAAACAAACATTAGTTTCTTAAATAGAGTTGTAAGGAAGGGATTGTATATGTGATTATTGCCACTAGCGAGTCCTAACCAAGGTTGTAGAACTCAACATGAGTGGCGCTTAATCGGTCGCTTAAGTGATTTGGGCCTGAGCGTAGCGCTCAGGCCCAAAGCATCGAGATTAAGCGTGCCTCCTCTTGGCTCGCAAAAGGCAGACTGGCAAAGCGGGTGAAACCCGTTAAAATTATAACCACTTTAAACCCACTTAAGTTATGAAAATTTACCCGCTTACATATTTACCCAACCCACCACCAACAGTTAAAACCCAAAAACCCTTGCCCTAATTGAAGTGCTCACGTTCAATCGCTATCTCCCCTCTCTCACTCAACAACGAGGGCGTTCACTCACTCTCTCCTCTCTCTCTCCTCTCATTTCTCCCGGCGGCGATTTCGAGGTCTCTCCTACAGTGGCTTCGGGCAGGACGACTTCACTGACACTCCTAACTTCTCCCTGGCAGCGACTTCACTCTCAATCTATGTCTCTCGAGCTCACTTCAACAGAAGCAACATCCTCGTCATCTCTTCCTCTCGCAAGCCTCATTTCAACAACAGCAACATCTCTGCCATCTCTCCCTCTCGAGCTCATTTCATCAGCAGCTGCAGCCCAAGCTCCATCCTTCGCTCACTCCGACAACACTTCAGCGGCAGCGGCTTGCTCCGTAAACGCCAACAACAGGTAACTACTTTTTTATTGCTAAAATTTTTGTTTAGTGATAATGATAAATTGATTAATTGTAACACTGTTTTGTAATAAAATGATAAAGTAATCAATTATTATTAAGTTGATTTGCTGTTAGTGAGTAAAAGTAAATGGAATTTTGACAATTTGTTAAAAATGATTTTTGGTTATTTTGTTGGTGACAAAAAAAATGTAATTCTATTTCAAATTGACAATTCATCATTAATTTTGACATTTTGACTGTTCTATTTTCAGTTTTTCAAATTAAAGTTTGACAGTTTTGACACGCAATTCAGTAATTCCCTTAAGTTCTGATAACTCATTATCAATTTTACTGTTTTAGTGTAATTCCCTTTCAAATTGTTTTTCAATTCAGTTAATTAGTAAAATAAAGATAATCAGTAATTATTAAGTTGATTTGCTGTTAATAAATAAAATTAAATTGATTAAGTTGATTACAATTCAGTTTTAGTGTTTGTATTCTGTTAATAATGTTTTACTTGTTTTAAGAATTGGAAACTAATTTCTACATGTCTTGGTTAATTCCATTTCAAATTGGCAATTCGTCTTGAACTTTTAATTGAATTTGCTTGGTTTATAAGGGTTAATACTTATTCAACTTGGTTTTCTAATTTTATTTCAGGTGGTTGCTCCCTTATTGTATGGGAGTGTCCTTCATGGCGTCCAACAATGTGAGCTCCCAATCCAACAGGTCGAATCTGGATGCCCGATCTAAAGATGCAGCCTCACATCCACCAATATATCAGATGATGTAGGATGGGAGTGGGGATATTGTCCCAGCAGGCCAGCAGATAAGTTAACTACTAAATGTAATCTATGAGGACCTCAAGGAAGACAACCAAGGCTTCTTCAACAGTGACTTCGAGGTCTGGACCTCATGAGGCTGATGGCGAGCACGCCGAGCAGATGGACAATGGAGAGGAATCTGATGATGACTCGGATTCAAATGAAGATGAGACCCCACTTGATGATAATGATAGTGATGGCAGTGCTTTGCAAGATCAGATTCTCCTCCTTGGGGGTGCTTGTGATGATGAGGAATGAGGACGATTGACTTTTTTAGGAACATGACCTTTGGACCTCTTGGACTTTGGACTTTGTTGGTTGCTTGATTAGGATCTTTTGCCTAGTATTTATGATCTTATCTATGCTTAACTTTAACTTGGTACTTTGCTAGTTGCTTTTGGGTTTGGATTTTGGACTAACTTGTCGTCATTCATGATCATCATCGTCATTAGCAGCGATTCCATAGCACTTCCATGTTCATCCACCATCCCGCCACAAGGAGACATCAGATCGATGAGATTGAGAAATTTTGTAGGACGAAGTGACCTCGACAATCGATGGCTGATGCCAGTACTATTTGGTCAGTTGGAGAGGACGTCCTGATTCCAACTATGCATGAGTATGGATAAAAGAGTTGCACTAACTCAACCCGGATTTGCTCGAGGAGTCCATCATCACCATTCACCAAGGCGAATGTTTCTGACATGAGGAGAGTTGACGGGGATTCAGCCTGGACTTCGAAGACCTAATCGAGTAGGAGAGTGCTTAAATTGGATCTGATCAGAAGTAGTCTTTTATTAGTTCTTTTATGAGTTTTTATTATCATTTGTTTAATTGAGCCACGAGTAGTGCACGTGCCCTTTGTTTATAAAACTCTTGTAGGATTTTATTTGAGAATCAATGAGCTATTGAGAACTTTTAAAACCTGAGTTGTGGTTCTTTTGAAATCTTTCTGCACGAAGCATAGATTGGGTGAGAGATTCACCTGGGTGTGATGCCCTGGTTTTCTTTCTTCTTTCCCCATCCCCATAAACCATAATTTTCCCACTTATGTTCTACGTCACTTTGCCTATCCAACAATCTGTTTGTCACATGTTTTCTATATTCCAAGTTTTCTCTTTAATCGTGTATCAGTTAGTAAACTGATTAAAAATTTGCAATGGCAGTTACATTTTGTAATGATTCTGTGATCATACAGGATTTGAAGTCAAAGAATAAGATTGGCAAAGGTTATGAAGTCAATGCTCTATTTTGTTTTAATTCCTCACTATTTTTGACTTGTAAGGTTATTATTTCTCCACGACAGATACATTGTCATCTTAGACATTCATTATTAAACAACTTGAAGAATTTAGTTCCTTCTTTGTGCAGTTTGGAGTTATTAGAGTGCGAGTCACGTTAGGTTTTGATAAGCATCATTGAGTTCCTTTCGTTCCTAGAGTCAATAAACAGGGGCCGTGTCCTTTTACTTTAGTCCATTTAGATGATTTGAGTCCCTGTCATGTTACTTTGAATTGAGTTCAAATATTTGGTAATTTCTCTGGATGATATTCCACAATTTACATGGCTCTATTTAATGAAAGAATTTTCTGAATTATTCTAAAACTTTTTTCAGACACAAACACAGATTAATTTATCTGTTAAAATTCTTCAAAGAGATAATGACAAGGAGTATTTCTCACATTTTTTTCAATAATTTTATGAGTACCAATCATGTTCCTACACTCCACAACAGAATGGAGTTTCCAAAAGGAAATATAGACATTTTAGAAATTACTCGAGCTTTAATATTTCAAATTAATGTTCCCAGATTTTTCTAGAGTGATGTTTTTACCGCATGCAATTTGATGAATTACATGCCTTCGTCTATTCTTAAGATTTGCATGACATTCTATTTTGTTTCCCAGTAAAATTTTGCTATTCATAGCCTCCCCCCCCTCCCCCGGGCGGATTTTGGACGTGTTTGTTTTGACAATTAAAATGACCCCATATTTGAAAAAACTAAGTATTCAGGCAGTCACGTTTATTTTCTCAGCTATACTTGGATCAAAGGGTTATAGTTATTTGTCTTGCTCTCAATAGATTCTTTGCTAGTGGTATGTTTCCTTTTTTGAGTCTACACCTTATTTTTATGATTCAACATCATCACAAAGTCTCGATGAGGTCTTCGCATTACCTGATCCTTTTACCTATCCAACAATCTTTTCTATTTATGAAAATTTGTATATAAAATAAATCAATCTTCAAAAGCCCACTTCAAGCAATTTAGCAGTGATGTGATGCAGTTTGAGCTCCAAATATATGTGATACATCATTCAGTTTTTTTCAACATACAAAGTCGGGGAGAATTATTGTGGTTGTTTGTACAGATGATATAAAGACTACAGAAGATGATAAAGAGAAGATGGACAAAGGATTTAGAAGTTGAACAGAATTTTGTAACTAAAATTTCAGACCAAGGATTTCAGATTGTCCAGTAATTTGTAAGAATTAAAGCCGCACAATACTCCCATGGTATTTTTGTATCTCAAAGGAAATATACCCCTGATTTGTTAAGTGAAACAAGAATTTTTTAATGCAAGCCTACTGATACTCCATGGAGTTTAATACAAAGTGTGTGTGTGTATGCATATATATTGTTAAAGTTCTTGCCACTACACCAAAACTCCGAAGTGTGGTGAGGATTGAGGGTATATATTTATATTCTAGTACACCCTCATAGATCGAGTGTCATTTTTATGGGTCAAAACCTCAGCTTTTACACTAGTGGTATTATTGTTTTTAAATCCGCTTTTTAAATGCGTGCTAAGTGGGAATTGAACCAGGATTGCTCTGATACCATATTAAAATCTTTGCCACTACACTAACTTCGAAGTTGTGGTGAGGGTTAAGGGTATTATATTTATATTCTAACATATATAATGTGTTCTAGCTTGCATTTTGTACTATTTGTGTATTTTGTCTCGTATTTGTTTTAAAATTTTCTTCCCTTTCAAAAATAATAAATATACGTATATAGATAGACTTGTGTCCTTCCAAAAGGATTTGAGCTCGAATCCTTCCAAATCAAATACAACCATCCGACATTCGAATACAAGATCCACTCCGTTGAAGTTGATCTATATTATTTCAAGTATATATAAACCAAAAATCAAGTGTTTTGAATACTTTTTGCCCATCTATCAAGGGGCGCAAAAAGGACGGCCAAAAGTAGTGAGTTGGTTAGATCTATGTCTTTAAACATGCAAGTTCTCAATCCGGCCATTTGATTATGATCTAAACAATTAAAAACCCTTACAAAGCAATTTTTGTTAGGTTTCAAATGTTCTACACTGTTAATCTAACCAACTCACTATTTAGGCCGTCCGTTTTTCTACTACTTGATGTATGGGCAAAAAGTATTCAAAACATTTGATTTTTGGTTTATAGAAACTTGAAAAAATATAGATCAACTTCAATGGAGTGGATCTTGTATTCGAATGTCGGAAGGTTGTATTTGAGTTGGAAGGATTCGGGCTCGAATCCTTTTGAAAGGACACAAGTCTCTCTCTCTCTCTCTCTCTCTCTCTCTATATATATATATATATATATATATATATATATATATATATATATATATATATATATATATATATATATAAGTATGTATGTATGTATATAAGTATGTATGTATGTATATATGTATAATATATTCAAATATATATACATATATACACATACACATATGTACTTGTATGTTGTTCGTGTGTGTATGTGCATATCTAAGTTTGTAGCTTATTGCTCTTTCTAACCAGTTTGTTTCTCTTTAGTTGTGGTGGACGACAAAGATCCTCCCTGTTCTCTACTAATGAAACTTTTGAATAGAAGGATATTAGTAAGTTGTGTTTGTGTACTTGTGTATTTTATTTTAATGGATTTACTTACCTTTCATACACACACACACGCATAGGGTAAAGTGTTCCTAATAGGTCTTCTTAGATTACAATCTAAGGAGGCGACTTAAAATTCCAACATCCCGATTTTTTTCATGATCCGACCGCGCATTATCATCTTTCATGTTCTAAGGTATATACATACAAAAAATCAAGTGATTTGCAGTTCGTTTACTAATTGATCTAATCGTTCCATTTTGTTCTACTGTTAAAAAACCGTTAATATTTGAAACCAAAAAAAAAATAGAGTAAACAAACTCCAAATCACGTGATTTTTTATGAGTACATCTTAAAACATGAAGATGATAACATGTAGTTGGATCATGAAAAAAATTCAGGATGTTGGAGTTTTAAGTCACCTTTTTAGATTGTAATCTAAGAAGACCTACTAGGAACACTTTACCCACACACACACACATATCTCAATTGTCATGGGACTCTCTCAAATGGTGCATCTAAACTCTAATCTTTCTATCAATGTTTCATGATCTAATCGCTCATTATAATCTTCATGTCATGAGATGTACACAAATAAAAAATCACAGTTTAGGCTTTGTTTACTCATGCATCAAATGGTTGAAAAATTAACAGTTTTTCAAAAATAAAAAAGATGCAACCTTTAGATCAATGATTAAACGAAATCCAAACAACGTGATTTTTCATCTGTATACGTCTTAAGACATGGAGATCATAATAAGCGGTTGGAGGAGATTAGAATTTTAGATGCCCATCTAGTCTCTCAGGTTAATTTAATGAAACATGAGTAAACCAAAATCCAAATCACGCGATTTTTCATCTCTTAGGACATGAAAATCATAATGAGTGGTTAGATTCATCAAACAATGATAGAGAGATTGGAGTTTTAGATGTGTCATCTGAGAGAGACTCTTAGATGTCAACTTGGGTACATTTTTCTTATATGATATGTGTTGAGGCTTTTTAATACTCCTAGAGGATAACTTAGCTATGCCCACCTACAAAAATACATACTATGCAATAACATTAGATGATCCACTCCATTAATATCAATCCACATATGTTGACAGTTATATATACAAAAAATCATTGTTTGAAGTTCACTTACCTATGTTTTAAGTGAACAAAATAAATAGTTTTCTAACAAGTAGAAATTGTTCATCTTGTAACCACTTGATGCATGGTCAATTAGTCTTCAAAGTTTATTTATTTTGTTTATTAAATTTTTATAACATGTAGATCAAGATAAACGGAGTAGACTATCCAAATTCTTTTCATATTATACACTTTTATAGATAGACATAACTAAGATAGTTATGCCTACGAGTATTAAAGCCTCCCCCTCTATGTGCATAGCAAGTTGTCAAAGGTTCACAGAATAAAATGTAAGAAAAACTTTTAATATGCTATGTTACAGATTTCCATTGAGGGGCTTACTCAAATAAGTAAATATGTACTTTTAGCAATATGATATACCAAGAAATTCTCAGTATCATAAGATCAGTTATTTCGTCATATTGCGCGGAATAGAATACTGCACAGTGAAGATCACTACATGAGGAATAAGAGCATTGAGTAGGATTTCATGGTATGTTTGAAACAAAACAAGGAACCAAACATACATTGGTTCCTTAATGTCAAGATTAAACAAGAATAGAAATTATTTATTAGAAAAAAGGGCCCTCTAATCTGTGTTGAAATGGTTATTGGTTTCAGAGCACAGAAGCCCAAAAGTCCTAAATGAATAAAAATAAGCGTAGACTAGTAAAGAACAGATCAGATGGATCTTACACTTTCTTTTGCTGCAGCCATTGCAAGAAAACCCGCACCCATTTCTACCTCTTGCAACCCAGCAACAACTAGTGAAACCTCTGATGCTACAGAACCTAGCCAAGTCACAAGTGACGTACGTGATGCTCTCTCTTGACCTACATTCCAAGTACCAGCTAAAACTTTAAATTTTTCTAACTTGGAATATAAATGCTCCTTATTGGTTAACTCTGAACGCAAGATACTGTCTATAGGCCCTGGAGAAGCAAGGAACCACCCACGAATGCCACCATGATTAGCCAAAGTGAAGATATAAGAACCGCCGACAGCCATTCTCACAACTGGGCTGCTATGAGCAATCCAACTTCCAAGCAAATTCCCCTCGAGATCCATAACTTGAATACTGCCATTTGCATAGCCTACCCATATCCTTGCTCCAAAGGTACAAATACACTGAACGGAGGAAGAACAATGTTGAAACTCTTGCAGTTGATTACCATTCCCATCCCACTGAATAAGTGAGCCATTAGTGCAACCAATCCAAATGGTTCCATCCACTGACTTTGCCAATGCTGTTATTTTTCGATCATCCACAAATGCTCCCTTTAATGCAACTCTGCGGACAGCATCGGCTGCCCCCAGAAATGCATTACGTGAGCGTTGGAGAAAGCCACCAGAACCATGTGATTTTTCCTTCTTCGTACTGGCAACCAGTTTTACCTTCATGTCATCTTCAGCATATGGATCTTGGGCAGGCGATGAATCAACTTGAGTCACAACTTGACCATTTATGCCAAACACTTTTAGAAGTTCTTTTTTACGGGAATCCCTGTGTAGTGAATAAAAGGTTATTAAAGCATTGCCACAAAGGATCGTCATCCTTTAGCACAAACAACAAAGGAAAAAAAATTATGACATTTACCACAGTGCAAAGGATTGGGAATCGCCACTCCACACTTTTGATCTAGAATTGTCAGACAACAGATGTCTTACATTTACATTAGGCAAGGGACACACCCCTTCAACAGTGACCAGGCTTCTCATATCAATGAATGACCTCTCAATTAATAAAGCAGCCATATGTCTTTCTTCTATTGTAAGAGAGAGAGATTTTCCAATCGTTTCCCATGGCCATGCTTTAATAACTCCACCTTCATGTCCTGACCACAATTCACCTGTAGTTCAAAATTGTTTGAAAGCAATACCATGAAAAAGAGTTAAATAATATTTTCTGCAACTTAAATTTTCAAGGTACAGAGTTGCCGCAAGAATTGAGAGAAAAAAGAGCAGCCATTTGTAATATTTGTTCCTATCACATAATGAAGCCTGACAAACGAGCAACTAAGAAACAACTAGTGGATCATAGCAAATAACAAATAAGAAAAACATGCATTGGAATGCCCCTGATTTATTGAGTTTCACTTTTTTTTCGGGAGACAGTTAAGAAATCAGGGGTCTAATCTAGAAAGATCTCATTAGCTATTTTTTTCGATAAAAAGATGCATGTATTTAAATAAGAGAATGTCAACAGTTCAACAAAGATAAAATGATGGATAATAGATAAAATGATGGATAATAATGTAGAACATAGGAAATGGGCACATTTGGTGAAATAAACATCATAAAGGAACAAAAGAGAAGGCTGAAATTCAAATTCCTGCATACAGCTCAGGAAAACAGCCGTAATTGAAGCTACAGAGGTCAGTTCAGTGCAAATAGACCACCTAATGAGTATAACAATGTAACACCCCGTTCCCAGAATACGTACTTAAATACGTGTTCTGTTTTTTTCGATCATATTTTTCGATTTTCCCCGTATTTATTTTTAGTTTGTGATTGTTTATATTATCGTTTGGTATTAGATCAGGATTCCTGAACTCAAAGTCAGCCCGAGTTTGAACCGAGGACCCGATCCCAGTGACTGCTTGATTTGACTTTCTGGTAGTCAAATTTGATCGGTTTCAGTTTCAAATACTGTTTTTCAATATTTTAGATTTTTCGTAATTTTCTCAAATTTTTTCGAATTGTTTTACAAAATCATCAAATCGGAAATGATTGGTGTCGCTGATCGATTCTCGAATTTTTAATTTACAAAAAAAATTGAATTTCTGAAATCTGCTTTCAAATTGTTTCTCAGGATCATATTTCGCATTTTGCAGATTTATCTGAACTTATCAAAATTCGATCGAATTTTTGGAGATTTTTCTTAATTTATCATATCAAGAACGTTGCATACGCTCTTGAATTTTGAGTAGCTATTTCAATTAGAGTACTATTAAAGCTCTACCTGAGCCTTCTTTTATTTGGGGAAATGTCTTGCAACTTTCCAATAATTACACGAGGGCTTTCATGTATGTTTATCCTATTATTTAACGTAGTGGCACAGCAGCTTGGTGATCCAGGAATATAGAAGCACTGCAAGGACTCCTGGTTATGCATAACAGGATACACTAGAATTGCCATAGATCTCATTCAAGTGTGCAGATCTCAATACCATCAGCAGACTGGTTTACATTCCTGTATATACAAAGCGGCAGTCGAGAAATGTAGAAGCAGAGCAAGAAGGCTATGCATAACAAGGTACATGAGGACTGCTGCAGATGAGGGTAGGAAGAAGACCCTCCTGGGCACAACATGGCTCTGTCTATGAATCAAATCAAGTATGATGATGACTATCTATGTACGGGCATAACATGGCTCTGCCTTTGCATAATCAAGTAGATGACTAGCTACGTACACCTGTGCTACTTCTTTGTTGTACAGATGTACTGATGAGACAGACCAGGCTTGTTTACCGAAGAGGTGATAAGAGATTAGTTAGATGGTCAGGACCTTAAACATTGGCAAGGATGCTGTTTGATTCTTGTCGAATGATTAAGAAGTTTAGGTATATAATATGGAGAACACGGGATTAAGAGTTTGCAAAGAGAATAAACTCAATGGTTAAGGCCTCACATAAGAAAAGAAATGAGTTGAGTCAAAAACTCGGAAGACACATACAACAAGAAGCATCAAAAAGAAACTGTCTTTGGGGGGTGAGGTGGGGGTGGGACATTTTATTAAAAGAAAAACTCTAGATTTTACTTGAATTTTGTACAGTGACCGCTTGCTTAGTTTAGATTAAAGCCTTTTGGCCCTTCATAAATGTAATTCCTCATGTTTGAATGATCCAAAACTATATAAAATAAAAAGTCTTACCTACCATGATGTGCCTTCAAGTTAATTATGGTAAGGCCATCTCTTGCTCTAAGTAACATTAGCCAAGAAGAACCAGGTGCCACTCATCATGCTCCATTTTTATGAACATACAGTGTGTGCAAAACATTTTATTAAAAGAAAAAGTCTAGATTCTACTTGAATTTTGGACAATTACTCTTTGCTTACTGGGGATTAAAGACTTCGTAAATGAAATTACTTATGTTTGAATGATTTAAAACAATGTGACTAACATAGAAAGGTTTAGCTACCCAAGAACTCGCCTTCAAGTTAATTACGGTAAGGTCAGCCTATACTCTAAGTTACCTTAGCCAAGATCAGGTGCTTACGCAGAGTCGGCACGCTGACAACCACTCCTAAAAACTTGGTCAATTCTTTTGTGGATAATTCATGACTTCTAGTTATGCTCCATAGAGGATGGGAAGATCTTCCACTTAGATATGACCTAAATCAAATCCAGCATTTATTTAAGTGAAAGAACTCCTAACTTGACCTAAAGCAACATGGAAATCTTAATCCTTTCACCGTCATTGAGCTGGTTGCTTCCTCCATGCATCATCCGTAATTGTAAAATAAAGAGCCACATGGGGGGAAAATGCTATATCATGAGGTTCAAATCTTCAAGGGTTGCACCAATATTTAAGCTTATGCAATGAATAATGGAAATGAGATGGCAAGACTGTGCAGAGAGTTGCGTATGAGGATCAGTACACTTGAGAGAAGGTTAAATATAATTTGAATGGAAGATGTACAATAAGACTTCAAAAAGGCATGCCATGACAACAGATATACCAATGCATTCATTCAGCACAGGTAGATGCTGAAATGCATAACAAGGACTGACTGATTATGGCCATGGCAAATCATTTTTTCCTACATGTCATACTCATATTGTCATTGTATAGTTTCATTGAGTGTTATAAGATTATAATCAAACCGAGCGAAGTGATATTTCTCTCGTGACTCCTTTTATCCGGCCGTCTGTCCCCAAAAGAAAGCCACAAAGAAAACTAAAACTGAGCGGCTCTCTCTCCCCGCCTCCTTCCCTCCTTGCTGCTCTCTCCCCTCTCCCTCTCCCATCTTCCCACTCCTTCTTCTTCCTCCCTTCTCTTCGCCGCTCGATTCCACCGCAAGCGGTGATCTCGTAATAAACAAACTAAAAATTGAACTTGAAGATGGCTATTTACCGGTTGAAGTGAGAACGAGAGATAACACCGGGCACCTGTGTGCGTGCCACGAGAGGCCCTCCTTGAAATTAGAGCTGGATTCGCCTCCTCCCTCATTGTCTCCTCCCTCGTTGCCTTCCTGCTCGATCCTCCAGGAACGGATCTTGCCGTCCTTGTGGCCGGTCCACACGAGGCCCCTCTGCTGGTCCACCACCAAACACATGGTGGGCGAGGTGCGGTTGGACTCCCGGAACGGGGAGCTCTCCTCGTCCCCGATCTTCAGGCCCTTGTGAGCCCCGAACACCCTGGAGAAGTCCCAGAAGCGGACCCCGCACTCGGTGGCGGCCCAGAGCTGGGTGCGGGTGCAGGCGATGGTGCGGAGGAAGGACCCTACCTGCGTCTCGCGGAGGGGGTGGGGCCGGAGCTCCAGGGGTGGGGGGCGGCCGGGTGCATCGGGGCCCGCACCGGGAGCTTGAAGATCCCGGTGCCGCCGCCGCAGCCGGTGAATTCAGGGAGCGCAGTGGCTTCAGCGTTGGCGGCGGCATTAATGGTAATGGGAACGGGATTCTGTGGGTGTGGTGGGTCCCCCACGGTGAGGGAATTGGGGGACTGGTAATGGGGGTAGGAGAAGGAGCGGACGCTGGTGGAGGAGGGGATGGCGTTGGCGTTGGCGGCGATGGCGGCGGAGGTGTGGGAGGAGAATTCGAGGCTGTTCTGCTTCTTCTTGAGGGCGTCGCGACCGAGGGGCTGGCTATAGGACTTGATCTTATTGCTGCGGTGCTGTCGATCCTCGGGGTCCGAGATGGGGACGGGGCTGCTCGTCGTCATTACCATGCGGGTGGCCGGCCGCTCCGTCTCGCCGTCGGTGGAGGCCGAGGAGGAGGCGGTGGTCGTCGTCATCGTGTCCTTTGGTTTCTCCATTTTCTTGAAATATTTGGTCTTTTTTCTTTTAAATTTGTTTTTATTAAATTTTGTTTTTTTTTTTCGGGTGGTGGTGGGGCCGCAGAGATGGGAGATATTGATTGATGTGACTTACAGAGATGGAAGAAAGTGGGGAGGGGCCGCAGAGAAGGGCGAGGTGCCCGCGGGGGCTTACGGACGGCAGGTCTGAGAGCGGATATTGCGACTCCAACAAATGATGAAGGCACCAAAAAATTTATTTAGAAGTGTATTATTATTTTTTGAGACAATTTCACACTTGATGGAAAGTTTACGCTCCTCTCCTCACCTCCCCCGCTCCGTGACGCCAGCCTCCCCCTCCTCCTCGGCCTCCCCTCTCCTCCTCCCCCCATCGATCTCCCCGGCCTCCCCCCTCCTCCCTCCTCGCCCTCAATCTCCCCCCCTCCTCCCCCCGATCTCCCTGGCTTCCCCCTCCTCCCTCTCCACCCGAGATCTCCCCCCCCCCCCCCATCTCCCCTTCTCCCTCCAGGTTGTTCAGTCGGATCCGGCCGAACAGACTCTAGTCTGCTATGCCGGCGGGCGAACAGCTTGGGGGGGAGGGGGAAATCGGTGGGGGGAGGAGAAGGGAGATCCGGGGGGAGGGTTGGGGGTTCGTCCACGGGGGGGATTCGTCGGTGAGGGAGAGAGTTCGTCGGCGAGGGATTCGCCAGTAGGGGGAGAAGAGAAGGAGAAGAAAAGGACATTTTCGCCATTTGTTATTTTTTGGGGAGCCTTTATCAAATTTGTGGGTGCCCTAATCTATGGGATGCCTTTCTCATTTGTTGGGGTGGCAATATTCGCTCCTGCAGGTACCTCCTTCCTCCATACGTTAAGTGTACATTTACTTCCCTCTTTCAAAATTATGCTATTTAAAGTAGATGAGACCATAGATTAGACTAGCATATCTCTATATATCTCTCTATATATAACTAGGCTAGGAGCTTATTTGGTTGTCGTAAGTAACCGTAAATCTAAGTTATAAGTGGTAAATTCTTTTACAGTTATAAGTGAGTTACATGCAAGTAAGTTTTACGGTACTTGGTTAGTAATGTAAAATTATAAGTGGAAAAGTGTATTGTATTTTATGATGTTTGGTTGTCATAATGTGTAAGTCCTAAGTGAAAAAATTAACCACAAAATTAATTATTTGGTGATTTAAAAATAGGGCATTTCACTATACCCCCTATGTCGAATTGTAATTAGAGGAAAAAAAAACTCAACTTCATAATTTTATTAACTTCAGCCACTTTTTTTTTTTAAAGTAAGAATGTGCACTCACGTGTCAAGCGTTGAAGCGCTCATCAGCGGCAAAAGACGAAAATGCCCCTAAGTAACCGCTTTAAAAAAACAACTGTTTAGAAAATGTCTTATATCGCAGTCCTCACAAAATGATCATAACCCTATTTCTGAGGATTGTGATCATGATCGCAGTCCTCATAAAATGCACTATTTATGAGGACAGCGACCATGATCACACTCCTCACAAAAATATCACGTTTCTGAGCCTTTATAAGATTGCAACCATGATAGCAGTCCTCTTTTATTAGGATTGTCATCATGATCGCAGTATTCACAAAAATGTCTTATATTTGAGATTTTTATGGGATTGTGCCATGGTCGTAGTCCTTTGAGGATTGTGATCATGGTCGTAACTCTCACAAAAATACCTTATTTTTGAGTTTCTGAGGACTAGGACTATGATCGGAGTTCTCACAAAATGTCATATTTCTGAGTTAGTTCTCACAGAGGACTGCGATCATGAGTTACAATTCTCATCTCAATATCGCCATCATCATCAGATCCTTGTCCAATGACATCGAATGATTCCTAATGCTTTCTAGATCTAAACACAAACAAAACTCAACGCAAGCATGAATAAAACGAGACTAGCAAAAAGGTCGATCCCAAAAGAAAATTTCCAGGGACTTCGCCTCGACCCTGGGAGGGGCTCCCCATCCCCCTTTCAACCCCACGGCGACATGAGCGCGCAGGCCGACCTGCGAATTATTCTGCGTCGGAGTTAAGGCTGAGGAGAGAGCAACGTCAGGGAATTGGAAAGGGTAAAATAGCAAATGAAATATAAATAAGTGGTGGTTGGGATGAATCAGTTTATGCTGACGTAGATAAGCTGTAGCGAATCAAATATGACGCAGAGTTTTTTCCTAATTATGAAGTAAAGCAAGTGGCGGTAACGAAATATTCCTTTAAAAATATTAAAAATACCAATAAATATTAAAATAGTAAATATTAAAAACAGTAAATATTAAATAACTAAAAATTAAATTGGATATATTAAAAATAAATATATTAAAATTAAAAATATTAAAAAATAATAAATATTAAAAATATTAAAAATTAAATAATTAAGTAATTAAAATTTTAATCTAATAATCAAAATTTATTAAATTTATATTAAATATTACTAATCTATAAATAAAGTAAGAATTAAAATTAAGTGGAATACATTATGTTAATCTAGTAATTAAAAAGATTAATCTAGTAATAAAAAAATTAATCTTGTAATAAAAAAGATTCTAATACTAAAATTATTAAATTATTAATAAAAACTTTAATCTGATAATTATATTTAACCTAATAATTAAAAAATTCTAATAATTTAAAAGATTAATCTAATAATAATAATTAATCTAATTACAGTTAGCTGTGTGCAATGCAGATTTGCATGATAACAAAATTAACTATTTGTACTGCAAGTGGGCTATAAGTGAGATTTGCATGACCACAAAATTAACTATTTGTGTTGCAAGTGGATCGTAAGTTGGATGCAAGTGAATTTTACAACTTACGGTTCAAACAAACACCGTAAGATGTAACTCACAATTGCCACCTGCGACTTACGTCTTTTATAGTGAAACGAACACACCCTAGATATAATATATAATAACCAGAGATATAACTAGAGGGGCTTTTTTTCAAAAAAAAAGACCTTCACAAATAAGTAATGTGCTAATAAAATGCGAAATTTAAAAATATTTATACTAACTAAAACTAACACATGATAGATAACCAAAGAGTGATGTCGAATTCCGGTGAAGGGCTCTAAAACTTCTAAAGATTCCTTTTGATTAAGGTTGAGATGTTTCAGTAGCTCTCTAGGTTCAAACAAGTGTAAGCATATAGAACTATGCCAAGCATGTAAAGATAGACAATAATATAAGCATGCAAGATAAACAAACACAAGTGAGTACTGAGAGATAAGCAATCACAAACACGGGAGAATTGTTTCGAGGTTCGAGCCACTTGCTTACATCCTTATCTTCACTGCAATGAAGGATTTGTTGGCCCAAAGGCCTATCACCCTAGTTTTGATGATGATCAACTCATGAAATTATGTTTACTAATGATCTTGTGTTTAATTAGTGACAGATTCATTATCAAGATCTTAGTAGGTGCATAGCTCAACAAAGGATAAAATGTCAAGATTTGGAGCTAGCATGGTGTGATCCAAGGAGCTTTTGGATCAAGCTTGGACCAAGTCAAGAAGATGAGAAGCCTTCAAGTGAAGACTTCAAGAAGATGAAGACTTGTGTCTAGGTATAAGATTTAGTTTGTTTTAGATAAAATGTAAAGGATAGAATAGTGGTGGATTGCTCAAGTACATATACACACACACTCTTGATAGAATTGTTTTCATAAAAGATTTTTTAGTTTAGAAAAGATTTTTCTTTGTGACAAAATACTATTTGGTTTTTGGTATTCATGTTTACATCTTTCAACCAAAACCAAGTTTATGCTTATTGTCAAAAACGTAGATATTTCATCTTGATTGTGTAGTGGATCATATCCATACACACTATGCTTTAAAAGTATATCTTGTTTTTGTATTTGATGAAGATTTGGAAAAACATGTTTTGGAAAAATATTGTTTTTGGAAAAACAGTTTTTATTTTTGAGGAAAAACAGTTTTTATTTTTGAGCCAATATTTCCATATTACAAAAATAGTCTAAATCATTTATAACATGCCTTGATTTTGTGCAAGCATGTTTGTTTATCAAAATATATTGGTAAAACTATTTTTGTAGAATTTCTATGTATTTATGGGATTTTATGTGAACCAAAAGACTTAGTTTTAAATCCCAGAAAATCTGTTTTCAGGCTTCAGCTAGTCGACTTACTACCTTTATAGTCGACTAACTCTGAAGTCGGTCGACCGGATCGGCCGACCGACGTGCACGACGTGCACGCCTTGACCTGGCAGATGGCCGGTCGACCGACCGAGTCGACCGGAACTGAGAGCAATGCTCTCTGTTCTTTTGGGTCGACCGGGCGGTCGACCGGAGGCTCCAACGGTCAGATTCTTGACCATTGACGGTCGACCGGGCGGTCGACCGACAGGTCTGACAGACCCCAACGGCTAGTTTTTGACAGCCTATAAATTTGGGGGTTTGGTCATTGTTTTTCACCAAGATTTTAGGAGAGCTTTGAGCCAGTTTTTCCCACTCCATTAAAAGAGTTTTCTCCACATATTTGAGAGCAAATACTTCCAATCTAAAGGGAAGATTTTATCAAGAGTGTAAAAGTGATTTCTTGAGTTTTTCACTATAGATTCAATCCTTGTTTTTCTCACAATCACTTGAGCTATCCATTGCTTTATCTATCCATAGGATTGTGTTGTGAGAGTTTTTGTTAGGTGATCAAAGTGTTGTGATCACCAAAGACTTTTCTTTGTTCCTTTGAGGAGGCGGGCAAGTGTGCTCGCGGTGGTTTAGAGTTCGGTTGTGAACTCTTGGTTTGAGGTGCGGCCTCGGCGAGCTAGTGAGCTTGCGTGTGTATGGGATTAGGGAGTCCGAGGGCTTGTAGGTGTTGCGGCACCGGGGAGAGATCCATTGGGATCTTGCATAGTGGAAATCCTTCGTGTGTCGAAGGCGGGGATGTAGAGCAAGTGTGCTCGAACCTCGAAACAAACCCTTTGTGTTTGCGATTGCTCACTCTCTCTCTCTATCTCCTTGTCTATATCTTGCATTCAATTATAGTGTTTATATTTATATGCTTGATATACTTGTGTGCTTAAATTGTTATACTTGCTTGGGTTGTTTGCTAACACTTGTATTTAATCAAGAGAGCCAACGCGGCATCTCAACCCTTATTTACGGGGAATCTAGAGGAGTTTGTCCAGAGCCCTTCACGGGGAATTCGGCAACACTCTTGTGTTATACGTTGTGTTTAGTGTAATAGTTTTATTAGGTCATAATTGTTTTTAGCTTCCGCATTATTTGGCATTAAGTGACCATTAGATTAGCCATCACCTATTCACCCCCCTCTAGGTGAACTTACAATTGGTATCAGAGCTTGGTACTCTGATTTGGGTCTTACAACCTAGAGTTAAAGATCCTCATTTTAGGCTAATCACAATACTTTGTACACACACCATGGACTTCATGTCACCACCCACCTTTGACATTCTTAACATCCAAATTTGGAAGGTTAAGATGTCTTTGTACCTCAAGGCCCTAGGCATTCATATTTATCTTGCTACCACTAATGATTCATATGTTAATAATAGCAAGTATATTGAGGCTAACTCAAAAGCCATTCATGCTTTAAAGTTAACCCTAAATGATGATTATTTATCTAGGGTTTCTAACATTGATTCGGCTTTTGTAGCTTGGAACATCATCACCTCCCTTGGCGAAAAGGATCTATATTATGCCGGGAGCGATTCGGATGTTGGAAGCGACACCTCCAACAAGTGCTATATGGTCCAAGGGGATAACCCCCTTGAGGTAACTACCGAATCCGAGGAGGATGATAACATGTCATATGATGAGCTCACTTCATTTTGCCAACAATTACTTGAGAAATATGACATGCTTAGAAAAGAATAAAATTTTGAAAAAGAAATTTGACTGCATGCATATAGAAAATGATTCATTTAAAAATAAGATTGCATGCTTAGAAAAAGAAAATAATGTTTTGAAAAATGAAAATGTTTCCCTTATGTCTAAATTAAATGATTTGTGTCAAGGGAACACTATTTTGAAGGATAAAATTGATTTGGTGAAAAAACAAAAGGAAGTTGTTTTTCAAGAAAATAATTCTTTAAAAAGAAAATTTTGTGAAAAAGAAAAAGAATTTGTTTCGAAAAAGAAAAAGAAAAATGATTTTATATCTCACCATGCTTTACATGCCACCACTAGTGAGATTAATGTTTTAAAAGATAAAATTAATAATTTGAGTTCAACTTTGAACTCTTGTGCATTCAACCATACTAGATTGGAGTCTGTGTTTTCAAAGAAACAAACTCCACATGTTCATGCACATTATACCCATCATGCATATGCTTATATTGCACGTCATGATCACACTCCTACACATAAGCATCCTAAGGTGTACAAATGTACACATTGTGGCCGCAAAGGCCATTTAGCAAAATTTTGTTATGATAGGTTAAATCATTTTAATTTTGCTAATAATAAAAATTTTTGGGTTCCTTACAAGACTAACCCCAAAGGACCCAAGAAAATATGGGTACCAAAATCCCCACCTTTTGCTTTTGATGTAGGTGAGGGCTCTCACAAGACGTGAGAGGATTGGTGCCTTGGTAGTGGATGCACTTGGACATGATGGACATACTTTTGGGATGCATCACTATCAAGGAGCTTTGGTGGGACAACCACCATGTTAGGAGCTTTGGAGTTGGTAACAATCTCTAAACTCCTACTTTTTATGTACATGCTTTTAATTTCATATATCATATAGCATGTTCATATTTTTGTGTGCTTCATGTGGTATTTACATGCTTAGATGTAGAATGTGTCAAACTTGCATTTATACATATATGAATAGTGAACTACAATTGACTCATATATATTTGAACTTCATGCTCATTTGTATCCACTATATGCATATGTATAGACTAGTTTTGATGATTCTCTTTTATACATGTTTTGCCTATTTTTATGCTTTACTTCATGTATATGTATTTTTAATTCAAATCTAATAAATATACATGTATACCCGTGAGTCTCTTGCTTTCATGCAAATACATTTAATAGACTCTTTTATACTTGGGATATGTATGCATATTGTTAGCTTTGGATATACCATACATATACCTTGAAGTTATTTGAAAGAAAAACGAATTTTTATGTTTTGATAAAAATAATTTTCATGTCTATTTTAAGCTTCATTGTCTATTTTCATGAAAATACCATTTACATAACCTTTGAACACTCATCTTTTATTTTTCAAGATAATTTTGAGCTTTATGGACTATGAGTGCTTGAATTTTTATGTACTTAGTATAATTCATGAAAAACATATGATTTGATGTATTTGAAGGATCTTTAACTAGTTTGTCAAAAATCTATTTAAACTAGTTATTTGTTCTTCAAATTAGTTTATGAGACATACACATGATCTTATTATTCTTCAATCATAAATTCTTTTGTGTTCTCAAAATTTATTTGATGTTTCATGATTTGAATATTAGTTTATATGTTAGTTTTTGTCAACACTAGGATTTATACTTGTACATATCGTGGGCCACAAATAAATCTATTTATATTTGTGCTTGAATGCTTATTTGAACCCATGAAATGTGCTTGTATTGCTTGGTTTTGATGATACATACATTTTTAAACTTGTATTCCCACTTTTTGGATTTGATTTATGATCATGTGTTTTCATTTCATGTATATGTGTATTTTGCCAAACTTTAAGATATACATGTATACCTCTTGAGTCATTTGCCTTTAATGCAAATCTATTTATATGAACTCAATTGTGTTTAAGAGATATGTATGTATACTTATTGTGTTGTCAAAACATACATATATCTTGAAATATAAATTTTGTTTTTTAATAAAAAAAATGTGTGATGATTTTCATGTCTTCATGATTTAAAAGAATATTGAGATTAATTGACATTTTTGCTTTATTCCTTGCCTGAAGGATTCCGTACTAGTTTTAAAACATTTTCATATTAACTAGTGCAAATTCTTCATATGGTAGAGTATATGATAAGCTTACTCTTCAATTGGTATCATTGGATATTTTCAATTGGTATCAATATGATTTTTATATACTCATATTTTGATTGTATGTATGAATGCTTTCAAATTTAAATTATATCAATTTCTATTGGTATTATCTTTTCATACATATATGTGATCTATTTGTGCTTGATTTATAATTGATTCACACTCTTAAAGCACAATGTATATGCTAAGCTTAATTCAACTTTCAATTGGTAATTCTTAAAGCTTATGCAATATGTTTTCAAAATTGATATCAAAATAAAAAAAAATGTTTACTTGATATCTCAAAATGTGTTTTATTAAGAAAGTTCAAAATTTTAAAGAAAAACTTAAAATTTTTGACTTGTATTGTCTATATGCAAGGAGAGCTTAACATCTCTTCTACATATAGATTCATGTTGAGTGTATTGTGTATTGAGGAGCTTAACATCTCTTCTTTATGTGATACACGTGTGTAGGGGGAGCTTCACATCTCCTCTTATGCATTACATAATATGTGTTATGTGAATTGAGGCTTATCATCTCTTCTTCATGTAATGCATATGTGTAGGAAAGTTAACTTAGCATCTTCCTCTTCATGAATGTATATCACATATAATTTCTATTGATCGATTTGATTTTACCCCTCCTTGATTTCTTTGTTTTTGACAAAAAGGGGGAGAAGATTTGTTTGATTTATTTTACTTTGAACCCTTTGTTGATGATTGACAAAAAGGGGGAGAAGTATTTGAGTTTATATGCATGTTTTCATTGCTTAAGGGGGAGAAGTATTTGTCTTCCTTGTTAGTTATGCATATATGTTTTGTATTGCAACTAGGAGAAAAAGGATTTCATGTTTTATCTCCATATATTGCATACATATTTATGTGCTTTCATTGCATATATTATTGTTTACTTATTATGCATGAGTTAAGGGGGAGCTTCTTTGAAGCTTACTTTAATCCATGCATATATAACTTCATGAGTTTTGTCATCATCAAAAAGGGGGAGATTGTTGGCCCAAAGGCCTATCACCCTAGTTTTGATGATGATCAACTCATGAAATTATGTTTACTAATGATCTTGTGTTTAATTAGTGACAGATTCATTATCAAGATCTTAGTAGGTGCATAGCTCAACAAAGGATAAAATGTCAAGATTTGGAGCTAGCACGGTGTGATCCAAGGAGCTTTTGGATCAAGCTTGGACCAAGTCAAGAAGATGAGAAGCCTTCAAGTGAAGACTTCAAGAAGATGAAGACTTGTGTCTAGGTATAAGATTTAGTTTGTTTTAGATAAAATGTAAAGGATAGAATAGTGGTGGATTGCTCAAGTACATATACACACACACTCTTGATAGAATTATTTTCATAAAAGATTTTTTAGTTTAGAAAAGATTTTTCTTTGTGACAAAATACTATTTGGTTTTTGGTATTCATGTTTACATCTTTCAACCAAAACCAAGTTTATGCTTATTGTCAAAAACGTAGATATTTCATCTTGATTGTGTAGTGGATCATATCCATACACACTATGCTTTAAAAGTATATCTTGTTTTTGTATTTGATGAAGATTTGGAAAAACATGTTTTGGAAAAATATTGTTTTTGGAAAAATAGTTTTTATTTTTGAGGAAAAACAGTTTTTATTTTTGAGCCAATATTTCCATATTACAAAAATAGTCCAAATCATTTATAACATGCCTTGATTTTGTGCAAGCATGTTTGTTTATCAAAGTATATTGGTAAAACTATTTTTGTAGAATTTCTATGTATTTATGGGATTTTATGTGAACCAAAAGACTTAGTTTTAAATCCCAGAAAATCTGTTTTCAGGCTTCAGCTAGTCGACTTACTACCTTTATAGTCGACTAACTCTGAAGTCGGTCGACCGGATCGACCGACCGACGTGCACGACGTGCATGCCTTGACCTGGCAGATGGCCGGTCGACCGACCGAGTCGACCGGAACTGAGAGCAATGCTCTCTGTTCTTTTGAGTCGACCGGGCGGTCGACTAGAGGCTCCAACGGTCGGATTCTTGACCGTTGGCGGTCGACCGACAGGTCTGACAGACCCCAACGGTTAGTTTTTGACAGCCTATAAATTTGGGGGTTTGGTCATTGTTTTTCACCAAGATTTTAGGAGAGCTTTGAGCCAGTTTTCCCACTCCATTAAAAGAGTTTTCTCCACATATTTGAGAGCAAATACTTCCAATCTAAAGGGAAGATTTTATCAAGAGTGTAAAAGTGATTTCTTGAGTTTTTCACCATAGATTCAATCCTTGCTTTTCTCACAATCACTTGAGCTATCCATTGCTTTATCTATCCATAGGATTGTGTTGTGAGAGTTTTTGTTAGGTGATCAAAGTGTTGTGATCACCAAAGACTTTTCTTTGTTCCTTTGAGGAGGCGGGCAAGTGTGCTCGCGGTGGTTTAGAGTTCGGTTGTGAACTCTTGGTTTGAGGTGCGGCCTCGGCGAGCTAGTGAACTTGCGTGTGTACGGGACTAGGGAGTCCGAGGGCTTGTAGGTGTTGCGGCACCGGGGAGAGATCCATTGGGATCTTGCATAGTGGAAATCCTTCGTGTGTCGAAGGCGGGGATGTAGAGCAAGTGTGCTCGAACCTCGAAACAAACCCTTTGTGTTTGCGATTGCTCACTCTCTCTCTCTCTCTCTATCTCCTTGTCTATATCTTGCATTCAATTATAGTGTTTATATTTATATGCTTGATATACTTGTGTGCTTAAATTGTTATACTTGCTTGGGTTGTTTGCTAACACTTGTATTTAACCAAGAGAGCCAACGCGGCACCTCAACCCTTATTTACGGGGAATCACGGGGAATTCGACAACACTCTTGTGTTATACGTTGTGTTTAGTGTAATAGTTTTATTAGGTCATAATTGTTTTTAGCTTCGGCATTATTTGGCATTAAGTGACCATTAGATTAGCCATCACCTATTCACCCCCCCTCTAGGTGAACTTACAGGATTTTCACTAAAATCGATCCCACAAGATCACTTGGTGTTACAACACCTATAAGTTCCCTTAAGAACTCTCAGACCTGTAAGTCCCTCACTTGTTCCCGCAAGAACAACAACACACACGAACCAGCAAGTTCGCCAAGGCCGCAAATTCCAACTTCTTAATACAAGGTAGAACACTTGGTGATCAACTTCTTGATCACAAACAAAACTTTTCACACAAACAAAGATCTTATAGGATAGATTTAGTAATGAAAGGCTCAAGCTTGTGTGAGAAAACAAAACAGATTTAAAAGTGAAAAGCTCAAGAAAATCTTTTTGAAAACTCAAGAGAAGCACTTTAAAAAACTCTCTTTTGATATGAAAATGAAGCTCTAAAACTTGTTTTAAAACTCTGTTGAAGATAGGGCAATAAGCATAAGAAAACTTGTTAAGAAAATCTTAAGAAAATCAGGCCAAAAACTCTTATTTATAGGCCAAACAAAAATAGCCGTTAGGGTCCAATCACAGTGGCCAAACCAGCCTGTCAGTCGACCAGACGGTCGACCACCAATGATAAAAGTATGACATTGGGGTTGGTGGTCGACCGGGCGGTCGACCGTATCCAACATCTAGAGAGCAAGCTCTCTGATGGTCGACTGACTGGTCGACTGGAAAGAAACAGAAAGCACTGAGTCTCTAATGATCAACTGATCGATCGACCAACATGCACAACCCTTAGACATTTACATATCCGGTCGACTGGGCTTAGCCCTAAAACTATATATATTATATTTTTTTAAACATCTTTTTAAATGAAATTAAATTCTAATAAATCTCAATAAATTCTACAAAGCATGCAAATACATTAAAGTACAAATATATATATGATCAAAAATCAACACATATTACAAACATGTGAACTTGTTTTGAAGTTAAAGAATTTCAAGTTTAAAAACATAACCGTATTTTTCAAAAAACTGAACTTTTAAATAAATATTTAGTTTTTCCAAAAACTTGTATAAATACAAAAACAAGCTATTGAAATACAATTGAAGTCCAATTTGTATGAATAGAATCCAACATATAAAATAATATAAAGTTATTTTTAATAATATATTTCATAAAAACAACATTGGGTAAAAACGAAACTTAATCTCATGAAATCAACTCATTAAAACAAGTTTCTTAAACACAACAGAGGCACAATGTGTATAGATGAAATTCAATACACATACAAACCATATGAACCAGTATTTTGATGAAATCTATTCATGATACCAAAAAATGAGTTAAATTGAAAACTAAATATTTTTTTTTGTGCGTGTATATAATCTTGAGCAATCAAAACTAATTTATACTTTACAAACATTCTAAACTTACAAACTCTTGACTCGAGTTTTCTCTTGAAAATCTTCTTCTTCATTTTGACTTGATCCAAACATGATTCATGTAGAGCTAGACTCCTCCTTAAATACTTGATGTGTTCTTTATGCTTGAGCTTTTGATTCAACATGTGCGAACTTCAAAACTTGAATTTAAATTTTTTGTTAAAGATAAACACCACTAAGATCTTGATTGAATATCTGAAACTTAAACACATAACTATATGAGTTAATCATCATCAAAACTAGAGTGATGGACCATTGGGCCAACAGTCATGCCCTACAAATTAAAATACATTTAAATGGGTAGATGACAAGAGCCGACGATGTATTGCTTTTATTCGCTAAGCCTCAGTACAACAGTTTCCCTAATAAAATCCGTAAATATTCCAGCTTTATTAAAACCAAGTACGGTAATGTCACCAAAATCTTTGCTTATTCCAACCATAATTAAAATAGAAATGAAACATTAATAAGTCCTCACGAGCTGAAAATGATAACGACCTTCTGAAGCTCTACTATATGCTCAAAATACTCCTGGTCCTGCGCAGTCTTTGGATCTGGACCTGAGCAAATAACATCAGGCCATCAATAAGCGACCTAGTAAGTGATAAAATAAAAGGATGTAGTATAGTATAATATAATAATAATTAGTATATGGGAATTATATTACAAGCACAGAAATATACAATACATAATTAAATAGTAATATAACCAATCTATGATAGAATCATATATCAGGTTTTTTTTATCATTCTATGTCTATTATTATATGTCTTGTTATTTGAAATTGATAGATAAAGACGGGTATCTATGTTTTAGGTAGATCCTGTACATACCGGGGACCACGACCCTGTTTTCTAGCACTGAACCAGGTTTTACCGCTGGCTAGTCAGTAACAATGAACAGTATAATGTAAAATAGTAGAACAGTTAACATATAAAATACCAGCATCCCCAAAAAATTTTACAATGAAACCCTCTTTCGGCTAAGCAATCTGTATCCTAAGTCCACCCAAAATACAGACACTGTCTCCTCCTATCAATTTTTTCATCTCGGTGTAAGTTATCTAATGATTATGTTAAAGTACACCTAGAGGAGGGGTGAATGGTGTTAGATCTCTAATTTATTATTTTGATGATAACAAACATAAGTGTGATCTCTTATTTTGATGTTTTGATGATAACAATATAAGTGTGTATACTAACAACTTATGTAGTATTTGAAGCTAAGCTATTTGTCTATCAAGCTCATATCCAGCTCATATACTGATGTATCAAGGCTCAAGTAAATATTCAAGAAGATTTATTGAAGGCATGTAACATTCATAATATTGTAATTTTGTTTTTCTGTTCTCAGTAGTGAAATCACCTAGAGGGGGGGGGTGAATAGGTGATAATGCTAATCTAGAAACTAAATGTGGAAGTTAAAACAAATTTGCAACTACACTTAGTACAACCAACGAGTGTAGCCGAATTCCCCGTGAAGGGCTCTGGACTAACTCCTCTTGATTCCTCTGAATAAGAGTTGAGGTGCTATATGAAGCTCTCGTGGTTAAGTACAAGTGAGGCACACAAACACAAGCCAAGCATATAATGGATATATATAACAATATGAAAGATGCAAGGCACAACACAAGCAAATATGAATGATATGAATGATGCACAACACAAATAAAGAGAGAGGGTTAAGAGACAATGGATCAAACGCAAACACAAAGATATGTTCCAAGGTTCAAGCCCCTAGCTCTACGTCCCCGCCTTCACCGAGAAGGATTTCTAATCCACTAACTTGTCCACCGAGGACTCCCACCGAGGGAACCTCCACTGAGGAGGATTTGTACAACAAGCGAGTACCGAACTCCTCTCTCAACCAACAACCTTCAATGAGGTAATACAACCACAATCCACCTCTACCGAAGAGGGATAGGCCCGTAGCCAAACAACCAAACTCCACCTCTCACTAGAGGGAGCAAACCACAACCTCAACCTCTACCAAAGAGGGAGCAACCAACAAAGGGTTTTTACAACAAGTGGTATATCTCAACCACAAACAATCTCTTTTCCCACAAACAAATGATCCTAAATAGATAGGATAGGAAATATAGCTCAAGTGTGGAAAACTTAGAGTTTGGAAAACAAAAACTCAAAGAAAAATACTTGGGAAAACTCTTTGTAAAAGATAGAAATGAAGAACAATACAAATCTCCCAATTTTTCTATTTTCTTTGATTTTTCCAAAACTCTAAAACAAAAAAGATGAATCCTTTTTGGCACAAAAACACTTTTGAAAACTTGTTAAAAACACTTGTAGATAGGAGAAATTTTTGCTCTTAAAATCTTTGTCAAAAACCCAAAGAAGTGGGGCTTAAATAACCTCCCACAAAAATATAGCCGTTGGCTGTTTTTACAGTCTTGACGGCTGGCGGTCGACCAGCCGGTCGACCGCCAACGGTCATAATTATGACCGTTGGAGACCTGCGGTCGACCGGCCGATCGACCGTAGAAAAACAGAGAGCAGAGCTCTCTGGTCCGGTCGACCGCCCGGTCGACCGGCCCCTGTGCCTGGCCAACGTGCACAGATCTGTGCACGTCGGTCGACCGCCCGGTCGACCGGATCCTGGTTCGGTCGACCATGCGGTCGACCGACAGAGCCTGTCAGGCACTGTTTTGGGTCAGAAAAATAGGGTAAAAATTATTCTAATAAATCCCATAAATCTTCTAAAAATCCACAAAAATAGTTTTATCATTCTACATTGAAATATAAACTTGTGTTAAAAATTTCAACACAAAATTTAAACATATTAAACCATTTTGTGTCTTACAAATTTTATCAAAAACCAAAAACTGTATTTTACCAAACATGAATTTTTCAATAGGAAATCTGATTTTTCCTAAAACTCATTTAAATACAAAAACATGATACTTAAACACATTTAGGCATGTTGCATATGGACATAAGTCCAATATACATGAAACAAATACATATCATAGTTTTTGTCTTTAATTCAAAATAAATGTTTTGTTAAATATACCGAAACACTAAAACTCATGAATAGGCATACCAAAATAAGTTTGTCTAGGAAGTTAAGCATGCATGTATAGAATGAATTTACTATACATAAACAAATTAAACTTGTTTTGATCTACTATTCATGAAAACAAATATCGGTTAAACTAAAAACCGAAAAACCAATATCCATAAAACGTGTGTGTTGTGCACTTGAGCATATCAACTACCTAATCTTTACACATGGATCTAAAACACACTAAACTAAACTATGGATACCTAAGTCTTCTTGACGATCTTCCATCTTCAAGTCGACTCGATCCAAAACACCGTGATCCACCGAGCTAGACTCCAATGAGTGCTATGTATGATCTTGATGCTCGGGCTCTTGAATCACCAAGTGAAAGGCTTCAAAATCATCTTGTTGAAGCAATCACCAACTAATATCTTGATTAATGATCTGAAACTAAACATCACAAGATAATTAGTAAACATAACTACATGAGTTAATCATCATCAAAACTAGAGTGGAAGGCCTCTGGGCCAACAATCTCCCCCTTTTTGATGATGACAAAACTCATGGAGTTATATATGCATGAATTAAAGTTAAGCTTCAAAGAAGCTCCCCCTTAACTCATGCACCATAATAAACATATATAAATATGCAATGAAAATTAAACACGAAAATGCATAGACATGCATAAAACAATGAACCATGGTCTTGATATCAATTAAACGGTAAAACTCTATTAAAGCTCTTGATACCAAAATAAAAACATGCTCTTAATAGCAATGAAACATGCTCTTAATAGCAATGAAATGCTCTTGATACCAATTAAACGACAAACTAATAAATAAAAATAAAACATGCATATAAAACATGCATATAAACTCAAATACTTCTCCCCCTTTTTGTCAATCATCAACAAAGGGGTCCAAGTAAAAACAAAACAATAAATTCTTCTCCCCCTTTTTGTTCGAAACAAAGAATCAATAAAGGGGTCATAGCCCTAATTTGTTTGATATCAAACAAATCAATATAAATTTTCATGGATACCAATTGAAAGAAATAGATCAATAGATACCAATGAAAGTAAACAAAATCTTGATACCAATTGAGTAAACAAATAAGCATCTTGATACCAATTTTGAGAAAACAAATATAATCTTGATACCAATTTAAAGTATTATTCTTTTTAAACATATGATACCAAATTGAAGTTATTATTTTCTATCATAAAGCAAGGGAGTGGAATACAAAACCAATGGTAAACCAAATACCAATTGAAAGATAAAATACGAGTTTTCTCCCCCTTTATGAAATACCAAGTAAAACAATGCTTAAGCTTATTTAAGATACCAATTGAAAACTAATCAATTGAAACATGATGGTCATTAAAAATTCAAGCTTTAGCATAAACAAATATATGTATGAAAAATTAGATACCAATCGAAATTGATACTATATGAAATGAAAGCATACATACATACAAATATATGAGTATACAAAAATGTCAATATTGTACCAATTGAAAGAATCCAATGATATCAATTGAAACAACAATAATATCAAATGTATATCTCATATTACCTACCACCCATTCATGCTCATGTTTAAAATGATTTTCAATAAAGAACATACAAGGCATGGACTCCCATCCAGCCGCCCGTAGAAGGTAGGGGTTTTCAAAAATAGGTTTGAAAAATAAAGTATGTTTGAAAAACTCTACCATAACGAAGAATCCGAACTAGTTAAATGGAAAAACTTCTAAACTAGTACGAAATCCTTTAAGCAAGGAACAAAACAAAATTATATTTCATGAAATACATGTAAATCACATGGCACTAAACACTCGAAGTCCATAAAGCACATACATACTCATGAAAACATAATCATGAGAAACATTTAAATGAGGTGAGTGTACAAGTGTTATGTGAAACAAATAATCATGAAAATAGTCAATTAAGCTCAACATTCCTTAAAATATGAAAATCATCAAAACTCGATTTCTTCAAGGCATATGTATGTCAAGTATAAACTAAAGTATACATACATATCTAAACACAACGAGTCCACAAAAATATATGCATGAAGGCACGTGGCTCAAAGGATGTATATGTATAGACATTGGTTTGGACAAGATAGACATATACATGAAGTTAAACATGAAAACATGGATAAAATGGGAATACAAGTCAAATGCATGAATCATCAAAACTAGACTATACTAGCACATCTAATGGGTACAAATAAACGTTCAAGCACAAACATATAATGATCTATTTGTGACCCACTATATATACAAGTATATATCCTAGTCTTAATGAAAACTAACATTTAAATATGTAATCAAATCATTAAGCATCAAAACAAAACATAAATCAACATGATAAACATAAAACTGATCATTATGTAAATCCACATGCTATTAGACCTATGATATACATAATAGCTAAACATATGCGAGAACACAAAGAATGATCCATATAAAACATGGGTGTCTCAAAAGCTATACATGCATGTCAATGATCTAATAATCATGGCATTTTCATAATAATCAAAATATGCTATAACAATGATATGAAAGCATGTAAATATAAACGGGAGTTAGAGATCGATACCAAAACCGATGAAGGCACCTCTCTAGTTCTCTAAACCAAGGTGGTCCTCTCACCAAACATCCCTTGAAAGTGATGCATCCAAATAATCTCCATGAAGCTCGGAACGCATCCACTCCAAGGTACCGATACTCTCACGTCATGCGAGAGCCCACACCTACATCAAATACAATAGGGGTAGTCTTTGGTACCCATACTCTTTTGGGTCCATGGGGGTTAGTTCCTTTTCTAACCCAAACAAATTTATTTGCTAAATTACCATCATGTATACGATCATAGCAAAACTTAGCAAGGTGGCCCTTACGTTCACAATGTGTACAAGTGTACACATGAGCATACATCGTGTTATGGTTGTGTCCGTGAGGAGCATGTGTATGCCGTAGAGGGTGAGCATGCAAAGATGGAACTTGTTTCTTTCGAAACAAAGATTCCAAACGTGTATGGCTAGAATTACAATGGCTCAAAGTGGAGCCCAAACAATCAATATTCTTCTTTAGTATGGATATATCATTTTTAATTAAAGAAGAAGTGGAGCATGCAATAGGAGTGCTAGATGAAACTATCCTAGCATGGCAAACATGAATAGACAAATCATTTTTCAAAACAATATTTTTCTTTAAACAATCTTCTAAATCCTTAGAAATAGAAGCAATTTTCAATTTCAAAGAATCATTTTCTTTTAAAACAAAACTAACTTTTGAAGAAAAGTTTTCATTTTTCTTCAAAATTGTTTCACAATCATTTTAGATTTTAACAATTCATTTTCTTTTAGGGCAAGGTCTAGTTGAGATTTCAATGAATCATTCTCATTAGAAATCTCCACCTTCTTTTGCAAAACCAAGTTAAGTCTAGAAAGCAAATCTTTATTTTCATTGTTAAGTCCTAGACTTTCTTTTTCAACAAATTATATTTTTCAATTAATTTTTCACAAATAATGGATAGTTCTTCATTCAAGGCATTGGCATCAACATACTCATTAGAAGAACTAGCGCAATCATCATTATCTAATTGAGTTTCTGAGTGTACCTCAAGGGAGTCATTCCCTTGGACCATGAAGCATTGTGACTCGGATTCTCCACTAGATTCCTCCTCTTGTTGGATTGGCAATTGAAGCTTGGAGGTGGAGGTGGTCAACTTGTTCCACACTACAAAAGCGGAATCAAGATTAGAAACAAGCATAAGATATTCTTTATAAAGCGTGCTTCTAATAGCCTCTAGGGCAAGTGCATTGGCCCCTATATGATTGAGGTCACCAAGATAACATTTCTTGGTAGCGGCAAGGAAAACATGCAATTCTAGGGTTTTCAAGTACATAGACATCCTAAATTTCCATATGTAAATGTTGGACACATTGAATATGGGAGGTGACAAGCAATCCATGAGTGTGTGCAAACAAATATCCGTGCAAATGCAAATGTAGATTAGCAAACCAAGATCTCACTCCTAGGTGGTTAAACCTAAGTATCAGGAGCGGAGGCTCTGATACCAATTGAAATCACCTAGGGGGGGGGGGTGAATAGGTGATAATGCTAATCTAGAAACTAAATGCGGAAGTTAAAACAAATTTGCAACTACACTTAGTACAACCAACGAGTATAGCCGAATTCCCCGTGAAGGGCTCTGGACTAACTCCTCTTGATTCCTCTGAATAAGAGTTGAGATGCTATATGAAGCTCTCGTGGTTAAGTACAAGTGAGGCACACAAATACTAGCCAAGCATATAATGGATATATATAACAATATGAAAGATGCAAGGCACAACACAAGCAAATATGAATGATATGAATGATGCACAACACAAATAAAGAGATAGGGTTAAGAGACAATGGATCAAACACAAACACAAAGATATGTTCCGAGGTTCGAGCCCCTAGCTCTACGTCCCCACCTTTACCGAGAAGGATTTCTAATCCACTAACTTGTCCACCGAGGACTCCCACCGAGGGAACCTCCTCCGAGGAGGATTTGTACAACAAGCGAGTACCGAACTCCTCTCTCAACCAACAACCTCCAATGAGGCAATACAACCACAATCCACCTCTACCGAAGAGGAATAGGCCCGTAGCCAAACAACCAAACTCCACCTCTCACTAGAGGGAGCAAACCACAACCTCAACCTCTACCAAAGAGGGAGCAACCAACAAAGGGTTTTTACAACAAGTGGTATATCTCAACCACAAACAATCTCTTTTCCCACAAACAAATGATCCTAAATAGATAGGATAGGAGATATAGCTTAAGTGTGAAAAACTAAGAGTTTGGAAAACAAAAACTCAAAGAAAAATACTTGGGAAAACTCTTTGTAAAAGATAGAAATGAAGAACAATACAAATCTCCCAATTTTTCTATTTTCTTTGATTTTTCCAAAACCCTAAAACAAAAAAGATGAATCCTTTTTGGCACAAAAACACTTTTGAAAACTTGTTAAAAACACTTGTAGATAGGAGAAATTTTTGCTCTAGAAATCTTTGTCAAAAACCCAAAGAAGTGGGGCTTAAATAGCCTCCCACAAAAATATAGCCGTTGGCTGTTTTTACAGCCGCCAACGGTCATAATTATGACCGTTGGAGACCAGCGGTCGACCGGCCAGTCGACCGTAGAAAAACAGAGAGCAGAGCTCTCTGGTCCGGTCGACCGCTCGGTCGACCGGCCCCTGTGCCTGGCCAACACAGATCTGTGCACGTCGGTCGACCGCCCGGTTTATTGGATCCTGGTTCGGTCGACCGTGTGGTCGACCGACAGAGCCTGTCAGGCACTATTTTGGGTCAGAAAAATAGGGTAAAAATTATTCTAATAAATCCCATAAATCTTCTAAAAATTCACAAAAATAGTTTTATCATTCTACATTAAAATATAAACTTGTGTTAAAAATTTCAACACAAATTTTAAACATATTGAACCATTTTTGTGTCTTACAAATTTTATCAAAAACCAAAAACTGTATTTTACCAAACATGGATTTTTCAATAGGAAATCTGATTTTTCCTAAAACTCATTTAAATACAAAAACATGATACTTAAACACATTTAGGCATGTTGCATATGGACATAAGTCCAATATACATGAAACAAATACATATCATAGTTTTTGTCTTTAATTCCAAATAAATGTTTTGTTAAAAATACCAAAACACTAAAACTCATGAATAGGCATACCAAAATAAGTTTGTCTAGGAAGTTAAGCATGCATGTATAGAATGAATTTACTATACATAAACCAATTAAACTTGTTTTGATCTACTATTCATGAAAATAAATATCGGTTAAACTAAAAATCGAAAAACCAATATCCATAAAACGTGTGTGTTGTGCACTTGAGCATATCAACTATCTAATCTTTACACATGATCTAAAATACACTAAACTAAACTATGGATACCTAAGTCTTCTTGACGATCTTTCATCTTCAAGTCGACTCGATCCAAAGCACCGTGATCCACCGAGCTAGACTCCAACGAGTGCTATGTATGATCCTGATGCTCGGGCTCTTGAATCACCAAGTGAAAGGATTCAAAATCATCTTGTTGAAGCAATCACCAACTAATATCTTGATTTATGATCTGAAACTAAACATCACAAGATAATTAGTAAACATAACTACATGAGTTAATCATCATCAAAACTAGAGTGGAAGGCCTCTGGGCCAACAAGTAGTTGTTGTAAAAGCCTTGAACACATACCCTCCACCTTACACCCATATTTAACTTGTTTATGCACTAAAATACATATATTAGTCGACTTATTCCTTGGTTCAGTCGACTAATACTTCCTACCGGGCCTAAACCATCTTCTAGTACTTTTTCAGTCGACCTATAATTAATATTGGTTGACTGCTTTTCAATAACAGAGATTAGGATTTCTCAATTTGACTTGATCAGTCTACTAATAGTTTAGACCAGTCGACTGATGGTTTGGACAGTTGACTGATACTTCTTCCAGTCAACCTACCTTATTTTTAGTTGACTAAGTTGTCTGAACAGACACTTATCAGTTGACTGATACTTCTTCCAGTCAAATGATTTGATAGTTTATATATGTTGTTATTCTGGTCTATTGGTACATATTCTCTCCTTTCTAACAGCAATATTCTTGAATTTTTGAATTGTCCAATAACTGATTTTCACTTACCAAAAGCCCTAAATATAGCTAGAGATTTTTGGACTTTCATGTACAACAATTCATTCCAATCTCTTGACTTAAAAAGTTCTGAAACTTCTGTCAAGATACAAAATTCTCTCATTTTACCTTAGTCCACTTTCAAACAACTTGTTAGGCAGAAGTAAAAGAGAAACCCTGTTAGCCGCAACAAAGAATCATTTGCACTTCACATTCAAGACTTGAAGGTGAAAAGTTATAATCGGTGAAAGATAAAGGTCTTCTCGGTGTAAAGAAGAGTTGTACAGAATCGGCAAAGCTGTTGTAAATTAATGTACATGTGTTGATTTTGTAGTTCTCAAAATTAAGGCTAAGAAAAAATCTCAAGTAGGGTTGCTTGGGGACTGAATGTAGGTCAAAAAGACTGAACCAAGATAAAATCACTGTGTTTACGTTTGCATTTCTGAGTTTTATTCTATGCATATTTACTTTCTTGCAAATTATTAACATTTCTTGTTAAGAATTTTTTTATACATTATTCACCCCCTCTAGTGTTATACTTGCCATATACAGGATTTCAAACTTCGTATCAGAGCAAGGCTGAAAAGATGGCAACAGATTTTTCTTCATCTCAATTCAAGGAAGGACATTCCACACCACGACCACGACTGTTCGATGAATCAAACAACAACTATTAAAAATGTAGAATAAACATCTATCTACAATCGGTCAACTATGAACTTTGGAACATTATGGAAGGCATATTAGAAACCATGTACAAACTATGATCAATGGTCCGAGGAACAAAAGAAATCAGTCAACCTTGATGCAAAAGCAATGAACGCACTCTTCTCTGCTTTGAGCAGAGAAAAATTCAATCATGTGTCAACAGCCACATAAGTACATCAAATATGACACATATTATAGGCAACTTAAGAAGGTACAAATAAAATTAAGAAATCTAAAATTTTTATTCTTATGCCAATGTTTGAATATTCAAAATGAAGAAAAATGAAACAATCACTGAGATAATCACAAGATTCACTGACATCACTAACTCCTTGGTTGCACTTGATAAAACCTTTACTCAAGTGGAAATGATAAGAAAGTTACTTCGGGCACTCACACTAGAATGGAAAAAAAAGGCCACCACTATAGAAGAGGCCAATGATCCTTCCATACTTACATTGGAGAATATAGTTGGAAACTTAATGGCATACGAAGTTCAAGTACAAGAGAGAAAGAAGAATGAACAATCACAATCCAAGAAGAAAATTCTTGCCTTTAAATCATCATCTGATTTAGAAGATTCAGACGAGGAAGAAGAAAACATGGTCATAATTACAGTAAAATTCAAAAAATTTCTAAGAAAAAATAAGTTCAATAAAACTAAGGATACTAATGAAGTTCCCTTGTGTTTTAAGTGTAACAAATCAGTACACATGAAGAAAGACATGTAGGATCTAAAAATTATGTCAACACAACACTAAAACAAAGATAATTAGAGTTAAATAAAATAACTTGCAAGAAAGGAAATAAATCTCAAAAAATAATGCAACGCAAACACAAGAGATTTTATCCTGGTTCGGCCCTCTTAACCTACATCCAGTCCCCAAGCAATCCGCTTGAGATTTTCCTTTATCCTTGATTTTGTACACCCAAAATCAACACCTGTACATCACTTGACAAAATACCCTTTGTCAAATGTGTGCAACTCTTCTTACACCAAGAAGATAACAACACATTGTACAACTTCTCTTCAGCCCGAAAATACTCTTGTACAATCCTTCTCTTTGAGTGATTACAATCAATCCTATAAGCCTTAAATCTGTATGTGATCGTGAACAAGGTCTCTTATAGGTGGACTCTCAGAATTCTCCACTAGAGGATTGAAATTTATGTGAAAAACAGAAAGCGAAACTAGTTTTCTGGAAAACATAATATTTCAACAGAGTTTGGCTGGAAAACTAATCATATGAATTGGTATTTAAAGTCTAGGACAACATCCCTATTTATAACTAAAATTTATGGTCAGTTAGGGCAGTTATCAGGACAAATTTGAATATAAAATATTAGATAAATACCAGAAATAGTAACTATTTAACAGTCAGAAACTGTTATAAGTCGACTAGGGGAAGAAGGTAAGTCGACTAGTATATGATATTTTGGCTGGGTTAGTTGACTAATAAAAGGAGTAAGTCGACTACATAAAGACTAATACAAATGATAACTTTCTGGAAACTACAATTAGTTGACCAACAGAATTTATAAGTCGACTACATTAAGGATTAGTCGACTAGTAATGTCGATAAGTCGACTAATTAGAAGGGTCAAGTCTACTAATAGGAAGGGTCAAATCTACTAATAGGATTATTTTATGTGTGATCAAGACTTTAAACAAATATCTAAAAAATACACAAAAATAGTACAAATTACATTTGTTATCATCAAAATAAGTTCCAACATTCTCCCCCTTTTTGATGATGACAATGTGTGTATGCACAAGCTCCCCCTATAGAAAAACTTCCCTTGCAGAAAACAGGTATATATATATATATATATATATATATATATATATATATATATATATATATATATATATATATATATATATATATATATATATATATATATATATATATATATATATAACAAGTGTTCTCCCCCCTGCATCATTGCATACATGTGATATATTTCAAGTGTTAGAAATAACTTATATCATCAAGTATTCTCTTTTCTTTGTATGGTACCTATAAGATAAAATATTGTTAATGGCACCAATCATAACATGATCAAAATATTAACTTATAGGAATCCAAACTCAATTTGAATTTGGTTTCCATCTGTTAGTATAAAGATAATTGCATGAATTACATATATGATATATATATATATATATATATATATATATATATATATATATATATAGGAATCCAAACTCAATAATATATATATGTAATTCATGCAATTATCTTTATACTAACAGATGGAAACCAAATTCAAATTGAGTTTGGATTCCTATATATATATATATATATATATATATATATCGAATACAAGATCCACTCCGTTGAAGTTGATCTATATTATTTCAAGTATCTATAAATCAAAAATCAAGTGTTTTGAATACTTTTTGCCCATCCATCAAGTAGGAAAAAATGGACGGCCTAAATAGTGAGTTGGTTAGTTTAACGGTGTAGATCTTTTGAAACCTAACAAAAATTAGTTTGTAGGGGTGTTTTTAAATGTTTAGATCATAATGAAATGGCCGGATTAAGAATTTGTATGTCTAAAGACATAGATCTAACCAACTCACTACTTTCGCCCGTCCATTTTGCGTTGCTTGATGGATGGGCAAAAAGTTTTATAAACACTTGATTTTTGGTTTATATATACTTGAAATAATATAGATCAACTTCAACAGAGTGGATCATGTATTCGAATGTCAGAGGGTTGAATTTGAGTGGGAAGGATCCGGGCTCGAATCCTTTTGGAAGGACACAAGTCTCTCTCTCTCTCTCATATATATATATATATATATATATATATATATATATATATATATATATATATATATATATATATATATATATATATATATATATATACAATATAAGCATTTTTTGTCAATATTATTTAGATTTTTAGGAATCCAAATATATTTATACTTTGATTTCATGGTCTTCTTAACAAAAGAATTATTATTCTTTTTGTAGACATGTGTAGTTCTTTCAAAATTATTTTTTGAACAATCATGACCAATATACTTAGCTTTTAAAAATCTAAGTCCAAAGTGATTATATGAAATCTTTTGATATGACAATATATCATTTAAATTTTCTTTTCCTTTATTAAACTTTGTCACTTTATTCAAAAGTTCTTCATATTTATCTTTGAAACTTGTCATCTCTTTATCTAAAACATAAATTCTTTCATTTAAAGACATAATTTCTCTTTTTAATAAAGCATTATCTTGTAATAAATTCTCGTTATTCTTTTTCAATGATGATATAACTTTTTCAAAATCATCTTTTTGAGGATTTATAGAATAAATTTGAGAAATATAAACAACATTTTCTTTGTTTAGTCTTTCATTTTGCTTTGATAAAACTTTATTTTTCGACTTGTTATTCTTAAGATCATTATATAATTCATGAAATGCATCTAAGAGTTCTGTATATTGTACCTCATCTTCTTCTTGAGCCATAAAACAAATGTTGGCATGTTCAGTGGTTTCTTCTTCGTCTGAGGAAGATGAATCACTATTCTCCCATGATGCCTGATAATCTTTCTTCTTTTTGAACCTTTTGCTCTTGAATTTTCCTTTATTTTTGAGCAATGGGCAATCCTTCTTCATATAACCTGTTTTATTACAATTAAAACATGTAGGATTAAACTTACCTTACTTCAAGAATTTTGTGAATTTTCTTGAGAGTATTGCCATCTCCTCTTCATCATCATCTGAATTGTCTGAATTTAAGGATGCATAGAAGGCAAGTACTTTCTTCTTAGATAGAGGTTGCTGTTCATCCTTCTTTCGATCTTCAAGTTGTGCTTCATATGCCATTAAATTACCAATAAGATTTTCTAATGACATAGTTGAGAGATTATTTGCTTCTTCTATTGCGGTGGTTTTCTTCTCCTAATTTGGTGTGAGTGCACGAAGAATTTTTCTAACTTTTTCAACTTATGTGTATTCCTTTCCAAGGGATGATACGGAATTTGTAATGTCTGTGAACCTTGTAACCATTACTGAAATTATTTTGTTCTCCTTTATTTTGAGGAATTCAAACCTGTGAACATGAAAAGAAATTTTAAATTCTTTAACCTTATTAGTACCTTCATGGGTTACCTGTAGAATATGCCATATTTGATTTGTAGATCTGGCCGTTGACACTCGATTGAATTCTTCTTTGTTCAAGACATAGAAAAGCGTGTTCATTGCTTTGGCATCAAGGTTTGTAGACTTCTTTTGTTCTTCACTCCAGACATTGTAATTGGTGGTTGGCTTGGTGTATGGTGCTTCTACTATGTTTCATAGTTCGTAATTGAGCGATTGCAAGTAGATCTTCATTCTACACTTTCACAAGTTGTAGTTTGATCCATCAAATAGTGGTGGACGTTGTGTAGAATGTCCTTCCCTGAATTGTGATGAAGGAAACTTCGTTGCCATCCTTGTAGGGTGTTGACAGGGTATGCAGGGCTCTGATACCAATTGTAGGATCTAAAAATTATGTCAATACAACACTAGAATAAAAATAATTTGCGTTAAATAAAATAACTTGCAAGAAAAGAAATAAATCTCAGAAAATAATGTAACGCAAACACAAGAGAGTTTATCCTGGTTTGGTCCTCTTGACCTACATCCAGTCCCCAAGAAACCCGCTTGAGATTTTCCTTTATCCTTGATTTTGTACACCCAAAATCAACACATGTACATTACTTGACAAAACACCCTTTGCCAAATGTGTACAACTCTTCTTACACCAAAAGACAACAACATCTTGTACAACTTCTCTTCAGCCCGAAGACACTCTTATACAATTCTTCTCTTTGAGTGATTACAGTCAATTCTATAAGCCTTGAATCTATATGTGATGTGAACAAGATCTATTATAGGTGGACTCTCAGAATTCTTCACTAGAGGATTGGAATTTGTGTGAAGAATAGAAAGTGGAACTAGTTTTCTGAAAAAAAATAATATTTCAACAGAGTTTGGACGAAAGACTAATCATATGAATTGATGTTTAAAGTCTAGGACAACATCGCTATTATAACTGAAATCTATAGTCAGTTAGGGCAGTTATCAGGACAAATTTGAATAATAATTTTGGCATTGGTCTCTCAAAAGAAAAACAAAATAATCAATTCAATACTGGTTTTGCAAAAGAAAAATTTTCTCATGCATATGGTAAGAAAGATTATATTTCATATCATTCTCATATTGAAAAGAATTCTAAAAGTTTTTCTGGTAGACCCAAATTTTAATTTATATAGGTTCTTAAAAGTTTGAATTCTTTTGATAAGAATGTTTATATTAGTTCATCATAAACACTATTTGTAACTCTACTAATTATATTTATGTTAATTTGTGGAAACCAAATTCCAAATGGATTTGGGTTCCTAAAGGCTAATCCTTTCGGACCCTATTAAAAACGGATACCAAGCAAATTGTCATATCTTGTAGGTATCCTGAAAGGAAAGATGGATACTCGATAGTGGTTGTTCTAAACACATGACTGAATATAAATCAATACTTTCTTTCATACAAAACAAGAATAGAGGAACAATAATGTTCAGAGACAATAACAAAGAAAAAGTTATTGGTATCGACATGGTTGGTAATCCTAATAAACCCCTTGTTGAAAATGTTCTTTTGATAAGTTGTTTGAAATACAAACCTCTTGACTATTAGTCAATTTTATGTGATAAGAGTTACAAAATTATTTTTGAAAAGATACTTGCCTTATTTATGATGCAAATATGATTGTGTTATATTTAAAGGTATTCGAAAGAATAATATTTATGAATTATCCATAAATTTTTTGTCTTTTTCAAATAATTTATGTTTAATATTTCTAGTAATGATTTTTGGCTTTGGCACAAAGTATTTGGTCATTTGATTTAAAAACTATTTCAAAGATTTCAAAATTTGATTTGATTAAAGGTCTTCCGAAACTTGATTTTAAAAAGGATCATTTATGTAATGCATATCAATTCGATAAACAAGTCAAATCTTCTTTTAAATTAAAAGATTTGATTTCTACTAGTACACTATTAGAATTCCTTCATATGAATTTATTTGATCCTACTAGAATTCTATCTTTGAATAAAAATAGATATGCATTTGTTATCATATATAGCTATTCTCAATTTATATGGGTTACATTTTTGAATAAAAAATAATATTTTTGATAAGTTTGCAAGTTTTTATAAGAGAATTTAAAATCAAAAGTCTTTAACCATTGTCACCATGAAGTGATCATGGAGAAGAATCTAAGAATTAATCGTTTACAAATTTCTATAACAAGAAAATAGCAGGAAAGCGGTGAGAGTCGGCGATGCATATATACAAGAAAATACCCTACGTATACGCGCTAAGCCTCAGTACAAAAAATATATATACATTATACATAATTATTTCAGCATTAAATAAGTATAAGAATACCTGCACAAAAGGTTAGTGTTCACGGTAGATATGAAAACATGAATAAATAAGAAAGTACAGATAAAATAATAAAGATGCCTAGAAATAAAAAAGGCAATAGGTCTCCTACTGATCACCCGTAAAGCATCAGGTACTACGAAGTTTCAGATCCCTGACCTGAGGAAGCAACCTCAGAATCATTAGAAAGCGACTTAATGAGTGATAAAATGAACGAAGCAGTAATATATACTATGATAGTAGTACAATCATGATAATATATAATACATGTATAAATACTAAAGATACAAAATAATTATAGTTATGATATATACATGTTATAATTATTGTATCTGCATTATGACATTATTAATACTTAGCATGTTTCAATAATATTAGTTCTACAATATTATATAAAGCATGATTAAAACAATAATGATGTTCATTAAGAAGAGTTTTAAATATATCAACTAATGTTATTATATTATATTATCATTAAAACTTATTTATCTATTAACATATTATTATTAACTTTTATGAGCAAGTTACTGAATTTGATTAGATACTAATGACGTCAATTTGCATAATTAATATGTACCAAGTCTTAATTATTTCATATTTATTATTTACACTAATAGTAATAGTAATATGATAGTATAGTGATTAATATAAATATTTACACATGAAATAATAGAAGTAATACGCTATAATGTTTGTGATCATGCAGGAACAATGTGTCTACATAGAATGTAGAGTGTAAATATAACATGTGGGTGGATAAGAAATCATGTAATGTAGCACAATATAGATAGACAATAATAATATATATGTATTAAGTATTGCATTTTATTTATACAATAATAATAATCAATATCACCTGATATTTTAGTCAATCTCTTTCAGTATCCCATACCACTAGCAGTTCATACTGGAGCTCGTACTCCAGTCGAACTCATCCGAACATAACATACATGTTGGCCCAATGGCCTTCCACTCTAGTTTTGATGATGATCAACACTCATGTAGTTATGTTTACTAATATTCTTGTGTTTCTAAGTTTCAGATCATTAACAGGATATTAGTTGGTGATTAGCTTCAACAAGGAGTTTAGAAGCTTTTCATGTTGATTCCGGTGCCAAAGCTTAAAGATCATACCTTTGCACTTGGAGGATCACGCGTTTGGGATCGAGTCTACTTGAAGATGGAAGATCGACAAGAAGACTTAGGTATCCTAGTTTAGATAGAGTTTTAGATCCATTTGTAAAGCTTAGTTTAGTTGATATGCTCAAGTGCACAAACACACACGTTTCATGATTTGGTTTTTGGTTTTCATGAATAATAGATCAAAACAAGTTTACCTTATACCTATGTATATTAGATATGTTCTAGATATACATACATGCTTTAAACTTGCTAGACAAACTTATTTTGACTATCCTATTCATGTTTTGGAAAATTCTAGTTTGATAAAATACAAGTTTTGTTTTTGATAAAATTGGCAAGACACAAAAATGAATTGATATGATTGATATATGCCTTGAAATTTTTATCACAAGTTTGGTTATCAAAGTAAAATGATAAAACAAGTTTTAGAAAGACATGTTTTTAGAAAAATAGTTTTTATTGTGATTAAAACTATTTTTTAGATTTACTGTGAATTTATGGGATTTTTATTGAGTGAAAAGACCTATTTTCAAATCCCGTATCTGTGCAGTTCTGCACTGTGCCTGCCAGGCCAGTTTGGTCGACCGGACCGGTCGACCGCACCAAGGGCCGGTCGACCGGGCCGGTCGACCGATGTGCACAGACGTGCACGTCTGTTAGGCACAGTGGACGGTCGACCGAGCCGGTCGACCGGGTCTGAGAGCTCTGCTCTCGGTTTGTTTCGGTCGACCGGGCCGGTCGACCGCTATTGCCCAACGGTCACATTTTTGACCGTTGGCGGTCGACCGGACCGGTCGACCGGCAGTCTGTCAGACTGCCAACTCAGCCTAACGGCTAGTTTTGTATAGGGGCTATATAAACCCCATCTCTTTGGGGATTTTTGCCAAATTTTTTTAAGAGAAAAATTACCAGTTTTCTGAAGTGTTTAAAAGAGTTTTCAAAAGAGTTTTAAGTGCAAAAACTTCTCATCTTTATTTGTTTTGGGTTTTTGGAAAATCAAAGAAAACTAGGTTTTGGGATTTTGATTTGGTATTTCATTTTCTATCTTATACAAGAGATTTCCCAAGTAGTTTTTCTTTGTTGCTTGTTTTCAAAAACACTTTGATTCCACACTTGAGCTATATCATACTATCCTAAACTATTAGGATCTTTGTTTTGTGGAAAAAGAAAGAAAGAGAGAGTTTTGAGGTTGTTGTTTGTAACCTCTAAGTTGTACACCCTTATTCTTGTTGTATCCCTCTTAGGTAGAGGTGATCGGGTGATTGGTTTGTATCCCTCAAGTGTGAGGTGATTGAGATTGGTTGTGAGCCTCTTCGGTAGAGGTGTGTGGGTTGGTTGTTGTATTGGCTACGGGCCTAACCCCTCGGTTGTGAGGAGGTTGTTGTTGAGAGAGGAGTTTGGTACTCCTAGAGTTGTAAGAAATCCTCTTCGGTAGAGGTTCCCTCGGTGGGAGTTGAGATAGTGGAAATCCTACACGGTGGTGTAGGCGGGGATGTAGAGCAAGGTGCTCGAACCTCGAAACAAATCTTGGTGTTTGCGTATTGATCCATTGTCTCTCTAACTCTCTCTCTCTTATATTTGTGCAAAGCATCATATTCATATCATATCATATTTGCTTGTGTTGTGCATATTTCATATTGCCTTGCATTTATTCATATTGCTATTCATTCTTATATGCTTGGCTTGATTGTGTGTATTTTATATTGCTTGGATTGCTTGTGTGTGTGTGCCTAACTTATACTCATCCAACAAGAGCTTCACATAGCACCTCAACCCATTTCAAGGGGAATCAAGGGGAGTTAGTCCAGAGCCTCGCAAGGGGAATTTGGCTACACTTGTTGTATTGTATTAGTTTGTGCATAATTTGCATTAGCTTCCGCATTTAGCGCACTTAGTTTGCATTGAGTTTCTTAGATTAGCAATTACACCTATTCACCCCCCCTCTAGGTGTTTTTCAATACAGTACCACTATTTGAACGAAAGAGTGAATAAATAACAAGCGTTCCTGTCGTCATTATTATTTATACTACTTTATTATATTACTTGAAAGCTCAATGGCCGAGAAGCTCTAATCAGGTGGGTGTATCCCGTGCATACCCAAAATCACGGTCTTACCAAGCCCTGGCTGCTAAGACCAAGACCAGTTCGCTAGGACGAACAGAAAATAAGAAACCAGAACAAGAGGTAGGCAACACTCTCACGTCCCCTGTAGTGGGACTAATAAGGATCCATGACAGCTACCGAATAAGACCTAGTCCATAGTCAAGTCCCCTAACCCCACGTTATATTTATGAATTATATAATAAATTAAGAACAATAATAATACATATAGCATATAATAGGATAACAAGACATGAATTTTTTTTGTATCACTGAATAGTATAAAAGGTGGCTTCCATGTGGCACCTAGTCCCACACATCGTATATCAATAGACAGTATGTTCAGGTAATAAGAGTTTCATATCAATATAGTGATACATGATATAATCATGTATAATATTCAGGAAGTATGCATGTGACAATAATATTAAAATATCCAAGTAATTACAATCCATATAGTAGGAATACATGAACAACCAGAGATATATACATGTGAATCCATGTAACAAAATGGTCATATCGATATAATCGATACAAGAAACATGCATGTCATATACTCAGGTGTGTTTGAGTACCAGTGATACAAGAATAAGAAACAACAATATCCAGTGTATGAGAGTATCTGTGTAATGATGATACAGGTACATGAAATAATAGTGTCCAATGTAATAGTTTATCCATGTCACTGTAATACAAGAATATGAAAGAACAATGCCCGCAATTATAACATTAATAATATGTATTTAATAGTTAAATATAAATATGAAATAACAATATCTTATATAACAGTGTTTGTTTCCTTGAGTGAGGCATCAGTAACAATATCATAGTGGTATCGTTAACATGATCATGTGTCAATATATAATCATTTATTATAACGATTACAATATTATTAACAGATCGATATCATAAAGTAATTATTTACTATTACTTATTCTTAAATTCTTCACAACCATGTCAGAAATTATTCATTTCTTTATTAATTTATTTATTAAAATTATTAACTTATTGATCCGGATTGTGTTTAATCCATCGTTTGATATATACTCGATATTTAGATAATTCACCCATATATATTAAATCAAGAAAGAAAATAAATTATTATTTTATTGATTATATTTGAAGAGCAATCATGCATATCCTAATTACAGTGATTTACTAATAATTATAATTTATTAAATAATATTCACAATGATTTACCAATAATCACATTTTAAATAAAGCAATTAATTTCATTTAATATGATAAAATATAGTTGATAAAAGAAAAACACTCATAATTATTATCACAGAGATGTAGCTCTCTCTTCTACGATTATAATGACTCAAAAATTGTCTAAATCGGACTCTGAATGCTCAAGATATCGTCTGAATACTAACATCAATAAAAATGGGTTAAATATGTAATTTTTAGGGTTTAAAATATACTAAATATTATTTAGCAGGGGTTTCAGTAATGTTACCTTTATTAGTTTTGATGCAAGTTTGGGTTGCTTAATGGGCCGGGTTTAGATCTAATAACCTGAACCCAGTTGACTCAAGTGTTTAGGTTATTGGGTAATGGGCTAACGGGTCAGGTTTATGGGTTTTGGGTGTGCTTAGGATCTGATAAGAGAGAGGCTGGAGAGAGAACAAGGGAGAAGGAGAGAGGGGACAGTGCCAGGATGTGGCGCGGCTAGGCCACGCAGCGGCGCGCAGTGGTTCAGCCACGAGGAGGAGATGTAGAAGATGAAGAGGAGAAGAAAGAGAAAAAAGAAGGAAAGAAAGAGATGGAAGGAAGATCAGAGCAGAGGGGTTGGTAGTTAGGTGGCGGTATGGAGGAAAAGGCAGTAGCTCAGGGGTGGCACAACCAGGTAATGAAGGAGAAGAGAAGAAGAAGAAGAAGAGAAAGGAGAGGGAGATTTGAAGAGAGAGATTTGAGAGAGAGAGAAGGGAGGGGCTATGCGCCAGTGGTCTGGCCTGCGACAGCGGCTGGCTATCGATCAGGGTAGCTAATTGTACATGTTTATTGTATATCTATTATTATATTCTTACATCTATCCTGTAATAAATCTGACTAATTCCTTGTCTTAATGTCTTATATTGCAGATTTGTCTAATGAAGAAAGAAAAGATAACACCAAATAAAATCCAGTTAAATTCTGATTTAATTGGATCTATTTAGGTAACTGAAGATAATACCAAATAAAGATCAGTTAAATCAAATTTATATGGATCTATTTGGTTTCTTGAAGATAAAAGGGGATATTACCAAATCCAGAGGCAAATCCTATCAGAAAACATGGGATAACAGATAGAGGATATTCCCAAACTATTCTAACTAAATAGGATTTATTTGAATTTATTATCCTTGCTTGAGAAATCAATAAAGATAATCCCAAATTTAAAAGTCCATAGATGAATTTTTCAGTATACAAAGGGATACCATGGATAAGGATATTGGCTGTTGGGCCAATGATTTGAGCTTATCTCTTTACCACCCTTTGACACTCCTTTTATCTTATAGATACTACAATTTTTGAAAGTAAAAGGGCATCAATCTGCAGAGAGAGATTTTAGGCTAGTTTCTACTTTAGTTTAATTTTACTTTTTCTTTCCTTTTATAATGTAATTTTCAGTTTATTTACAGCTTAGGTTAGAATGAATTACATGAGCGAAGGAGAGGAAGAGTTATATGTAGAGTGACACTGGATGTAGTCTTTCTTCAAGAGAGAGTTGTATTGAAGTGATAGCCAATATAATTTTTAACCTTCTTCATTATGCTCAATCTAGCCGAAGCTCTGCTTCATGTATTCTTTCTATTACTTCGCTTTATTTTACTCTAAGATAAGTCTTCACCATGATTCAACAACAGAAGTAAGTACTCTTTTTTTTAGTTCCTTTTCCATTTCATTTGTTTAGATCACACTTCCAAAACCAATATTTCTTTAATTCATCTTTTCATTTCTTCTTCTCTAATTTCATCTTCTCTTTTCTTCTTATCAACAAAATTGACTTTTTCTTTCCCTTGGATTTCCCTTTAACTTAACTTAGCTTTTATTATTTTTTATTTTCTTTCAAAACTAAGAAGAGAACTTTTAACATGTTTTTGTAAACTAAAAGAAGGAACCTACTAAAAGCTCCCATCGTTGTCCCTCCATATGGATCACGACCCGTTAGCTCTAGGTTACACGGTAGTATTGAGGACCTGGTACTGTTCCTAAACTTCTATTTTTCTGTACACAGGTTGAGCTCGATCAAATTTTGGCGCCATTGTCGGAGAGAGACGATAAGTTTTCTATTTTAGTTTCTTAACGGTTAACTATTTTCTTCTCTATTTTGGTGTAAAATACTAATTTCTAGAATGAAACAGCTGCAGTGGACATATAGCTTACCTGAGTCTCTGCTCTAGAAAGCAGAGCTCAGGGGTCCTCACTATTACCGCGAAGCATGACCAAAGCCTCGTTTGCGCAACATAGTAGGAAGAACTACTAATCTGTTTTAATGCAGGTTACTTGAATTACAATTCTCAGTCTTCTACAGTGTTTATTATTCCTATTTAACTTGATTTGCACACTATTCTAACCTCAACGGTAACTTGATTGTTTGTAAATGCTTAAAAAACGTTTAGACATTACATTCTAAGGCATTTATCTATTTCGTTATATTTTTTTTAATTACTGTTGAAAAGTGCTAGAGTAAGGTACATTTGCATTGCATGTACTTAGGAAACACACTTGTATGATTTATTACTTGAGTGTTATTTGGCTATATACATGCATACACACACACTAAAACGAATTAAAGGCTTATCCTATAAACAAGATAAGGTGGGAAAGTCATTACCCTCCCTTAGCCCACAAACCATCTTCTTGTAGGATCTAAAAATAATGTCAACACAAACACTAAAACAAATATGACTAGCGTTAAATAAAATACTTGCAAGAAAGGAAATAAATCTCAGAAAAATGCAAACGCAAGCACAAGAGATTTTATTCTGGTTCGGTCCTCGTGACCTACGTTCAGTCATCAAGCAACCCGCTTGAGATTTTTCTTATCGTGATTTTGTACACCCAAAATCAACTCCTTATACACCACTTGACAAAACAACCTTTGTCAAATCCGTACAACTCTTCTCTACACCAAGAAGACAACAACTCTTGTATATCTCTTCTCTTTACCAAGAAGATACACTTGTACAACTCTTCTCTTTGAGTGATTACAAAATATCCTATAAGCCTTGAAACTTGCATGTGATCGTGAATAGGTTTCTTATAGGTAGACTCTCAGAATTCTTCACAATGGAATAGGAATTGTGTAAAGAAATAAAAGTGAAAAGTAGTTTTTTGGAAAACAGAATTTTTCAACAGAGTTTTGACAGAAAACTATAATTTTGAATTGGTGTATTCATCCTAGGACAACATCCCTATTTATAGGTGAAATCTATGGTTAGTTAGGAAAGTTATCAACTTAAATTTGAATATCAGAATGTTGGATAAAATACGAGAAATCAATAACTGTTTAACAGTTAGAAACTGTTATTAGTCGACTAGGGTATGGAGTGTAGTCGACTAGGGGAACAAGTTTTGCCTGGATTAGTCGACTAGTCAAGGGAGCAAATCGACTATATCAAGACTGATACAGATGATAAGTTTCTAGAAACTATAATTTGTCGACCAGTAGAAAGGGTTAGTCGACTACAATATGAATTAGTCGACTAGCAGTGTATGTAAGTCGACTATTACTGCTTACAGTAAAGAAATAGAAAGTTGATATATATCTGTGGAAGACTTAGTCGACTATATAAAAGAGCAAGTCGACTAGAGGATATATTAATCGACTATCCTTGGGTATAAGCCGACTACAAGACTATATTGTGTGTGTGATCAAAGCTTTTAACATTCTATAAAAAATACACAAAAATAGCCAATATCCTTGAGTAGTCTTGAGCAATTGAACTCAGCGTAAACTTTTTGAGATAGAGCTTCAATGATCTGCATCACAAATGTTATCATCAAAATTAAAGTGCCAACATTCTCCTCCTTTTTGATGATGACAAGCAATATCATACATACTCCCCCTGCAGAGAATAGGTTATAACAAAAAAATTGTTCTCCCCCAGTATAAAACAAGTTATAACAAAAAATTTGTTCTCCCCCCGCATAGAACAGGTTATTACAAATATAGATAACAAATGTTCTCCCCTTTCAAAAAATATATCATGACATATATATGATACATTATGCATTATATGTTTGAAATAATGTACTTTTTATATAAGGTACCTGAAAGATAAATATTAGAATGGTACCAATCATAATAGGGTCAAAACATTTAACTTTTAGGAACCCAAACCCAATTTGAATTTGGTTTCCATTTGGCACCATTACTCTCACATCATGTGAGAGCCCACACCTACATCAAATAAAATAGGAGTGGTATTTGGTACCCGTACTCTTTTGGGTCCATGGGGTTAAGCACCTTTCCTAACCCAAACAAATTTAATTGCTAAATTTGAATCATGTATACGATCATAACAAAACTTAGCAAGGTGGCCCTTACATCCACAAAGTGTACAAGTGTACACATGAGCATACACTGTGTGATGGGTGTGTATGTGAGGAGCATGTGTATGCCGTGGTTTGTGTGCATGCATAGGAGGAACTTGTTTCTTTTGAAACATAGATTCCAATCGTGAGTGGTTCAAAGCACAATGACTCAAAGTGGAGCCCAAACATTTAACACTCTTCTTAAGCATAGATATATCATTTTCAATTATAGAAGAAGAGGTGCATGCAATAGGTATGCTAGAAGGAGATGCTATACTAGCATGGCAAACATGAGAGTCAATATCAATTTTCAAAGATTTATTTTTCTTGGAAGCCAAATCCAAATCCTTTGAAATAAAAGCAATTTTGATTTTTAAAGATTCATTTTCTTTTACAATAAAATCAAGTTTTGAAGACAAGATCTCATTTTTCTTCAAAACCTCAATGCAATCATTTTTATTTCGAAATTTCATTTTCTTTTAGAACAAGGTCAAGCTTAGATTTCAATGAATCCCTTTCATTAGAAATCTCAACCTTCTCTTGCGAAACCAACTCAAGTTTTGAAAACAAATCCTCTTTTTCTTTATTTAATTTACAAGTTTTCTTTTTCAAAACTTTATACTTTTTAGGAGGTTCTCACAAACAATAGATAACTCTTCATTTAATGCATCGGCATTCAAACTATCAAGATCATCAAATGAAGAGCTAGCACTATCTAGTTGAGCATCTGAATGTACCTCAAGGGAGTCATTCCCTTGGACCATGTAGCATCGTTGTTTGGATTCACCACTAGATTCATCCTCCACAATGGTTGGCGTTTGAAGCTTGGAGGAGGTCAACGTGTTCCACACTGCAAAGGCAGAATCACAGTTAGAAACCAACATAAGATATTCTTTATTAAGCGTGATTCTAAGTGCCTCAAGGGCTTGTGCATTGACCTCTATATGCTTGCTATTACCAAGATAGGATTTCTTGGTAGCGGTAAGGAAAACATGCAAGCCTAGGGTTTTTAGATACATGGACATCCTAGCCTTCCAAACAACAATGTTGGAAGTATCAAACATAGGTGGGGTCATGAAGTCCATGAGTGTGTGCAAACAATATAAGTGTGCAAATGTAAATGGTAGATTAGCAAAACCAAGATCACACTCCTAGGTGGTTAAACCTAATATCAGGAGCGTAGGCTCTGAAACAAATTGAAGGTACACTTAGAGGGGGGGTGAATAGGTGTACGGCTAATCTATGATCAATAATGCAGAAATTAAAACTTAATTGCAACACAGTTAGTGTAACCAACGAGTGTAGCCGAATTCCCGGTGAAGGGCTCTGGACTAACTCCTCTTGATTCCTCTGAATAAGAGTTGAGGTGCTATATGAAGCTCTCGTGGTTAAACACAAGTGAGGCACACAAACAAACACAACAAAGCATATAAGTATAGATGAGCAATATGAATGATGCAAGGCACAATATAAAAGAGAGAGTGTTAGAGAAAGTGGATCAAACGTAAATACAAGGATATGTTTCGAGGTTCAAGCATCCAGCTCTACGTCCCTGCCTTCACACAGAAGGATTTTCACTAACTTGTCCACACAGGACTTCCCACACAGGGAACCTCCACTGAGGATTTTGGGAAAATACAACTGGGAGTACACAACTCCTCTCTCAACCAATACAACCTCTCACTAGAGGCAAGGCACAACCAACACTAAATCCACCTCACACAAGAGGGGTAGGCACTTAGCCAACACAAATCAATCACCTCACACTTGAGGGATTCCAACACAATCTCCACCTCTCACTAGAGGGAGCTAAACACAATCTCCACCTCTCACTAGAGGGAGCCAAACACAACTTCCACAATCACCTCACAATAGAGGGATACCAACTCAATCACCTCTCACTAGAGGGATATCACAATGAAGGAAGTTTACAACTTGGTGGTCTCTTTCAACCACAACCAAAATCTTCTCACTAAAACAAAGATCCTAATAGATAGGATAGTAGATAAGCTCACGTGTGAGAAATAAAGAGTTTGAAAAACAAAACACAAAAAAAAATACTTGGGAAAACAAGTTAAACAAGATTGAAATGAAGACCAAAACAAATATCCCAAATATCCTATTTTTCTTTGATTTTTTCAACCCTTTTAAAATAAAGATTAATCTTTTGGCAAGAAAAACTCTTTTGAAAACTTGTATTAAAACACTAGAGAAGATCAGAATTTTGGCTCTTAAAAAATTTGTTGAGAAACAACTCAAATGGTGGGATATTTATACCCCATTTGGAATCTACCCGTCGGCAGCAGAAAAGGTCAGTTTTGATCTTCCGGTCGACCGGCCGGTCGACCGGCCAACGGTCAAAAATTCGACCGTTGAGCCCTCCGGTCGACTGCCCAGTCGACCGTGCCAGATCCAGAGAGCAACTGCTCTCGGCCGGTCGACCGCCCGTTCGACCGAGGCTGGAAACAGAGAGGAGAGCTCTCTGCCCGGTCGACCGCCGGTCGACCGGAGGCTTTCCAGAGAGCAGAGCTCTCTGGCAGTCGACCGGCCTCCCCAACTAGGCAGCGGCACGTTTTGTGCACCGGTCGACTGCTCACCGCTACGGTCGACCGGCAGCCTGCCAGTCTGACTAAATAGGGTCTTAAAAACTCGATATTTTATCCTTTATAAAATCCCATAAAATTACATAAATTTCACAAAAATCAGTTCATGTTATATCTTTGAAATACAAATGATTGCTAAATTGAAAGAACAATCAAAGAGTTAAGAAATTACCGTGTAGCTTGTGGCTAACGGGTCGTGTCCACGAGGAGGAATGCGATGAAAGCTTTTCGGTGTTTCATTTAATAACAAAGAATTGTGCTCGTTTTTTAGTTGAAAAGAAGAATGGAGAGAAGGGAAATGAATAAAAGAGAAATGACAACTTTAGAGAAGGCTTTGGAGAAGGTGATTTAAAAAGCTTTGAAAAGTGTTTGGTTGTTTTTAATAAAGAAGAAAATCTGGGCTCAGTATCTCACTACTCAACCGTTTATTCTTCTATTGAAATCTTAAGTGCCTCAACTTGATCATAGCCAAAACTTAAGGTTGACTTTAGAAAGTTTGAAGTAAAACACATAAGATGGTTGGAAGAGTTCACTCTTTTCTTTAAGAAATCGTTTTGAATCGAATGTTAAATCATCAAGCGCGAAGAAGCAAGTATGAAATAAAAACAGTTCAAGAAACGTTCTTAAAAGAAGTAGGAGTTTAAAGATCCAAACCCATCCTCATGTGCCTTGAAGAACACTTTCAAGAAGAAAGGCTTTAAGTTAGGCATGCAAATAATTCATTGGGTCTTTTTCATGAAAATCAGAAAAGAAGAAGAATTAGAGAGAGGTACAACAGTGAGCCCAGAAAACCGATTTAGCTACTCATGGGAAATAAGAAACAATGCAAGTAATTGAAGTAAAACATACCGTAAAATGAGTAGAAGAAAATGGAGCTCGACTCTTGTATTGATGTCACTTCAATCTTCAAGTTACAAGAACTCAATCCCTCTCTCTCACAAGTGGTTGTACTGAACTACAAATTGCAAACAAAATACAATTTTTACACTAGCTAACAAAGAGCCTAAATCCTTAAAGAATTAACAAAAATTCTAATCCTAGTCTTCGCTCCTTTTTGCCCTGTTGAAACTGGTATTTATAGGGAAAACCAGAGGGGGGAATCATATGAAGATTGGGGGAGCAAACGCTCCCCCAACAGAGTCAACAGACCCGCGAAAACGCGGCTAGGGCCGCGTTTTCGCGGTCCTGGTGTGTCCAGTTGGCCACACCCAATTAGTGGGATCTCCTGGTTTGGTGATTCTCCTGTATCTTCTTCTGGTTTTCTCGTTTCTGCTCTAGGATTTGACGAAATAGTCTTTGATTGTTGGCTTCAACTGTTTGATTTGGAGGATTCTTTTCAACCGGTTTTCAACCTCTCTGATATGCCAAGATTTTGGCCTAATTCCTTGATTTCGAATTTATTCTGAATTAAATCAGAATTTGGTGGGCTTTTGGGCTTGTTTCCCATTCCTTTCTTTTAGCAATTGGCCTACATTAAACAAAGAAGAAGAAGACTTGTTAATAGGATTTATTAGCTAAAAAGTATGATAAGGTGACAATGTATATGCAATATATGTGACTAATCACACCCCCACACTTATCTTTTGCTCGCCCTCGAGCAAAACATCAGACTAATTCTAATCAATTATTAGACCACTTTCGCAGGTCACTCGATTGCACTGAGCATGTGTAACAAGCCGTTAAACGTCTAGGTTACCCCTAGAGGACGAGTTTTGTCTCGTGAGGGTTTTCAGTGGATTGCACCCACAAAATCCATAAAGAAAGAGAAAAAAAAGTTAGTGTTTTCGAAAAGCATTTTGAAAAGAGAAAATATTTGAAATATATTTGTGAGAGTTTAAGTAATCTAAAAGTTATAGGAATATCAAATTTATGATTCCTAAACTTGGTCTCTATTCAAAAACATGTCATCAATCAAAGTAAGGAGTCAAATTGTACTTCTCATCTAATCTATTAATTTACCTTGAGTCGTATGCACCATCGTGACTATGAAGTTGACTAAGGGTTCTTTAACATTAACTCCTATGCGAGTTGTTTCATGCCATAAATAAACACGGACACTCAAAAAATCTGTTGGACAAGCGGATTCACATCTCTTACAACCTACACAGTCCTCGGTTCATGGCGCGGAAGCAATTTACTTAGCTTTACATCCGTCCCAAGGTATCATTTCCAATACATCTGTGGGGCAGGCTCGTACACATTGAGTACACCCTATACATGTATCATAAATTTTTACTGAATGTGACATTGGGTCTATAAATTTCAGTTTTGAACATAAAAATTTTTCGATCTGGTAAAGTAAAATCGGTAATAAACGAATTATATATTTATATTGTAGGCACCAGACGAATCAATGATTTATCAAAAAAATCTTAACTTAAGAGTCAATAGATTTCTAAATCTGTTCGTGAGAAAGGGCCAAGAAACTTTGATTTCCGTTTCAACAACCATGATCATACGAGTCACGCATGTGACTTCACATTGGCCAACAGATTGTCAATATTTCAATAGTAATATATAGTAATATTCCTATATATATATAGGAATATTACTATATAAAATATATATAAATAAAAAAAATTATATCATTTTCAATTTGTATAATTTGTATATATATTATGTCTTTATTTATATGATATACTAATTATTGACTAATTATTCAACAAATTCGATTGATTGATACGAGTTGATTTTTTGTTACGATAGATGTGCGAAACAATAGCTAGCCCAATAGCTGCTTCCGCGGCCGCAATGGCTATAACAAAGATTGAGAAAATGTCTCCTTTTAATTGGCGACTATCAAATATATCTGAAAATGTTACGAGATTAATATTAACCGAATTTAGTATAAGCTCAAGACACATAAGTGCTCTAACCATGTTTCGACTTGTGATCAGTCCATAGATACCGATAGAAAATAAATAGACGCTCAGAAAAAGTACATATTCGAACATCATCGACTAACTCCTCATCAACAATCTCGATTCATTTCAATATGAACAACAATTCAACCAATTTGGTTGACTAGAATCGAGCAATTACAGAAAAAAGAGGGTATTAGCAGTAAATTAAACTAAATTTCCTTTTTCATTTGATTTAGAATTTCTAATAATTTTGTTAATTCTAAGTATTTATTATTGACGAGCCATAGTAATGGCACCTATTAAAGAAACTAAAAGAATTATAGAAATGAGTTCAAACGGAAGATAAAAATCTGTTGATAAATGAATTCCTATTTGTTGAACGTTACTTATAAGGTCCTGTTCTAGAATCTGGTTTTTTCTTGTAGTCCAAATAATTCCGTACCAGGACGTATCTAAGATAGTAGTAATTAGTGAAAAAAGAATACTTGTACAAACCAGTGAAGTGGTCCCATCTCCTACAGTCCAAAGATAGGAATCGTTGGAATATTCTGAACCATTCATGAACATAACAGCAAATATGATTAAGACATTTATGGCTCCCACATAAATAAGGAGTTGTGCGGCAGCTACAAAATAGGAGTTCGATGGAATATAGAATAAAGATATACAAACAAGAACCAATCCCAACGAAAAGGCAGAATAAATTGGATTGGTAAATAATACTACTCCTAGACTTCCTAATATAAGAAATGATCCCAGAAATACTACAAGTATATCGTGTATTGGTCCAGGTAAATCCATTATGTATAACAGATAAATAAGTCGAAATATCTCATGACCTTACTAAATAGTCCAGGAAAAATAAGGGTAACACCCTTATTTTTTTTGTTTATATGATAGGTTCCTAATTGAATTAAATCTTAATATGGATTAATGTAGATATAGATAAAGTTATTAAAGTTATTGGCCAATCCTACTTTTTTATCTGAAAGAAAAAAGAAAAGATTGGAATTTTCTATTTCGAAATCATCACGAAAACATATTCTTGGTTTAAATCAAAGAGTAATTCTCAACAATCAATAGTTATTATTTGTAGTTATTATTTGTAGTTTCTGAGCAATCAAAATAAAAGAGGCTTGGACCCTTTATAGGAAAAAAAATCATAGTAATCGGTAATCGTTCATGAATCAAGGGGTTTATCTTTGTCTATTTTGATTTGGGTCGAATTCATAACTGTTTGAATTGTGTAATCTCCAATTATTGACATTGGCAACCGACCCAATGCAATTTGATTATAATTCAATTCGTGGCGATCATAAGTAGAAAGTTCATACACTTCAGTCATCGATAAACAGTTTGTTGGACAATACTCGACGCAGTTACCACAAAATATACAGACCCCAAAATCAATACTATAATTAAGCAATTGTTTCTTTTTAATAGATTTTTCAAATCTCCAATCAACAACGGGTAGATCTATGGGACATACACGAACACATACTTCACAAGCAATACATTTATCAAATTCAAAGTGTATTCGACCTCAGAAATGCTCTGATGTGATCGATTTTTCATAAGGATATTGAATAGTTACAGGTAAACGATTTGTATGGTATAAGGTAATTATGAAACTTTGACCAATGTACCTTGCAGCTCGTATTGTTTGTTGACCATAATTTATGAACTCGGTCACCATAGGGAACATATTGTGGATCTCCGTGAATAAATTGATGTTTCTTTCTCTTGTTTAAGATTGGTTATGAATCTAAAATATCGTTATTCTCTTCTTTTATTTATATTATTTATAGTGAAACAAGTTGGGAAGAAGTTGTCAATAATAGATTACCCAGGGAAATAGGTAACAGAAATTTCCATCCAAGATTTAATAGCTGATCCAATCTCATCCTCGGTAAAGTCCATCTTGCTGTGATAGGAATGAACAGAAACAAATAAGCTTTAACTAATGTAATAAATATACCAATTGTCATTCCAAAGATTCCGGCCATTTTATTTATTCCGAAAAGTTCAGGAATAGATATGTACGTAATAGAGACATTCCACCCACCTAAGTAAAGAACTGTTATAAATAATGATGAAACTAATAAATTTAGGTAAGAAGCAAGGTAAAATAAAGCGTATTTGATACCTGAATATTCTGTTTGATAACCTGCTACTAATTCCTCCTCTGCTTCTGATAAATCAAAGGGTAATCTCTCACATTCTGCTAGAGAAGAAATTAGAAAAACTACAAACCCTATAGGCTGACGCCACAGATTCCACCCCCAAAAACCGTATTTTGACTGTGCCTCAATTATATCAACTGTACTTAAACTGTTAGATAATCATAGTCGATAATAACATCACTGTTCATATCGCTATTTCAAAACCATACATGAGACCTCAGTTTCATACGGCTCCTCTACGGCCACAAATAAATGTAAGGACTTGTTTGGTAGTATCGTCATCTTTATTTATATAGTAAATATACACCGGGAGTCCCAAATTAGACCAATGAAATTCCGTCTGCTAGAATAAAAAGGCGCTTCTGAATTGATCTTATCCATTAGAATTTCAATTTATCTTTGTTTGGTAATAACTTAATCCTTTAATAAAATACTCGTTATATCAATAAATATGTTCTATCAATAACTATAACTATAAAGAATTAGAACGAATTGGGCATTAATTCCAAATTTTATTTATGATAAGAATTCTATATGTATAGATTATAGATATGGATGGGGAAAAGAAATAAAAAATAAAGATCTTTTTTATTTCTTATTTATTCATTTTATTTTTTTTGCATCCCATTTCTTTTGTTCCTGTTCTTCTTTCTCAGAGGAAGGGGTACTCTGAAAAAAAAAAGAAATATAAATAAAGGATTAATTCGTTTTAGATAGTCATTTCTTTAATCAGTGAATAAGAGCATACTCTAGATCGGAATCGTGGGGAAGTACTGCTTGGTCATTTCTACCAACTTAAAGTCCTTATTATGATTCGTTTTATCCAAAGTTTTATGCAAAAATACCTTTTTTGATACCTTACATTATCTCCATTACTAATCTTTTGTGTACCTTGGTGTTCCTAACTGTCCACTGATTTTTGATTGATCTCCGGTATGGTAATACATATAAGATAGTAGTAGAAACCCCATACGGTCGATCTTTTGTACCCGCTTCAAGATATGATAATTAGTCAAAGAATCTTAATCTTAGGGTAAACAGTTTACGCTGCTTGTGTTTATTATTCTTGTACATAGGGAATGAGATTTTACCTTCTTACTGCAAATTTATAAGCAGTTTTATTTTACTCATATAACTATCTAGTTTTACTCATCGACCCTAATGATGAATAAAAAATGAAAATATCCATTCAATATATTCAACCTCTTTACTTTATTCTAACGAGGAGGGAAAATAATCATGTTCCAACGAATCACACATAGAGATATTGGTAACACACATAGAGTTAATGGTATTTCATAGCTAATAGATTGAGCAGCAGCCCTTAGACCACCTGAAAAGGAATATTTATTGTTCGATCCATATCCTGACATAAGAAGTCCAATAGGAGCAATACTTGAAATGGAGATCCATAAAAAAACACCTATACTGAGATCGGCTAAAACAAGGCGAGACCCAAAAGGGATTACTAAATAACTTAGTAGAACTGATATGACCGCTATAGATGGCCCCACGCTAAACAAACGAATATCTCCTCTAGATGGGAGGAGGTCCTCTTTAAAAAGTAATTTGGTCCAATCTGCTAGAGCTTGGAGAATTCCTAATGGGCCGGCATATTCAGGCCCAATACGTTGTTGTATTACTGCAGATATTTCTCTTTCTAACCACACAATTACTAGTACCCCTATAGTGATTCCCAATATAAGGGTGAAAATAGGAACAAAGATCCATATCAGTCCATAGACTTCTTTTAAGGATTCCGATCTAGAAAAAGAATTGATAGCTTGTACTTCTACTTCTGTCGTATCAATTATCATTTCAACGATCAACTTCTCCCATAATGATATCGATACTACCTAGTATCGTCATGATATCAGCCAATTTCATTCTTTTAACTAGTTGAGGGAGAATTTGCAAATTGATGAAACCCGGCTGACGAATTTTCCACCTCCAGGGGAAAACACTACTGTCTCCTATCAAAAAAATTCCTAATTCTCCTTTTGGGGCTTCTACTCTTACAGAAAGTTCTTGTTTCGACAATTCAAAATTGGGTGAAAGTTTTTTAGTAAAAAATCTATATTCAAAATTAGTCCATTCGGAATTTTTTGCTCTATCAAAGCGTCGGACTTCTAAATTTTCATAGGGCCCCCCAGGAATTCCTTCTAGAGCTTGTTGAATAATTTTTATAGATCCTTCATTTCACCGATTCGTACTAAATAACGAGCTAGTGAATCTCCTTCTTTTTGCCATTGGACTTCCCAATCAAATTTATTGTAACATTCATAACGATCAACTTTACGAAGATCCCATTGGATTCCAGAAGCTCGTAACATCGGTCCTGATAAACCCCAATTTATTGCTTCCTCTCCACCAATAATGCCCACTCCCTCAACCCGTTCTAAAAAATAGGATTCCGCGTAATAAGCGTTTGATATTCAACAATTCCTGATAAAAAATAATCGCAGAAATCTAAACATTTATCTATTCATCCATAAGGTAGATCAGCAGCGACTCCCCAATACGGAAATAATTATGCATCATTCGCATACCCGTAGCAGCTTCAAATAGATCATATAATAATTCCCTTTCTCTGAAAATATAGAAAAAGGGGGTTTGTGCACCGATATCCGCCATAAAAGGTCCAAGCCATAATAAATGAGAAGCTATACGACTCAATTCCAACATAATTACTCTAATGTAACTGGCTCTTTTAGGTACTTGAACACTTTCCAATCGTTCTGGTGCATTTACTGTTATTACCTCTGTGAACATAGTGGCTAAATAATCTCACCATGTTACATAAGGCAAATATTGTTTAATTGTTCGATTTTCCGCTATTTTTTCCATCCCTCTGTGTAAATAACCCAATATGGGTTCACAGTCAATAACATCTTCACCATCAAGAGTAACGATTAGTCGAAGAACACCATGCATTGATGGGTGGTGAGGGCCCATGTTAACTATCATGAGATCTTATCTTGTAGCCGGTAAAGTCATATCTTTTCTTCCTTAATTCATTATTCCATGAATTTATCAAAATGAGATTCATCAAAATGAAAAATCTAATAACTACTATTAACTAATATTTATTTTTGGTGGAGTTTATTCCACAATTTCATTAGGCTTTCTAATCTGCCCATGTAACGAGCCTTCAGTCGGTGACATCCAAACCGGACAGTTTTAGGACACCAGGTGAGAAAACACCCCTAAGGACTTAAACACTCGAGCAGACAAGGACACGAAACCAAGGTTTTTATTTATAAGATGTACCCCTTTTAGGCGTGAATACTTATACTGAAATACACCTAGAGGGGGGGTGAATAGGTGTAATTGCTAATCTAATGATCTTTTTAAACTTATGAAATGAGTGATGCAACAATCTCTCAAAAACACGACTAAGAGCCGAATACCCCTTGCGAGGTTCTGAACTCCTTCCTCCCAATTCCCCTTAAATGGGTTAGAGGTGCGCAATGCAACCGTGTTGTATTGAGGTGTGATTGATCAATGCCAAGTATGATGATGAAAATGAAAGGCTCACAATGTAACACAACAAGTATAGCAACACAAGATTCCACAAGTGGAGGGTTAGTTACTCAAGCAAATAATTCAAGGCAATATAAAACAAGAGAAATTGAAAGCAAGAAGAACGCAAAGGCAATCGCAAATAAGGATGATTTGTTTCGAGGTTCGAGCCCGTTGCTCTAGTCCCCGCCTTCACCTCCGTGAAGGGTTTCCACTATCCCCTTAGGATCCCGTACAAGTTAGGCCTCCAAAGACCTCAAGCCCGTAGCTTCACCTTACAAAGAAACTCCACCGAGGAGCTTGTCTCCACAAGAACAAGGATTACAAATAGTGATCTTTAACTAGACCACAACACTCTTTTACAAACACTCTCACTCTTTTACAACTTCACTTATAGAAAGAATATAAAATTTTTGGCTCTATGAAGTGTGGTGAGAAAAGCTTCAGTTGTAGAGTGATATTCGAGATCAAACAACAACTGAAAAACCAATTTGAAGGAATGGAAATGAAAGCTTTAAACTATTTTTCTCTTTCACTTGAAAACAATGAAAACTTGTATTTTTCTTCGTCAATAACTAAGGCCTATTCCCCACTATTTATAGGGAGAGAATAGGTTAAAAACTCTGATTTTTCCAGCTAATTTGATCAGAAAAAGAGTCCCAACAACTCCTAAAAACTCTGCAAAAGAGAAAACCAAAAACAGTTTTTCAGAAATTCTAAAAGAGGAAAGAGCCGTTATGGCTTGTTGCAGGCCTACCGGTCGACTGCCGGTCGACCGGGTCCCTGCTGGCAAAAGAGCCGTTGGAACTTCGGTCGACTGCCAATCGACCGATCCAATAAAGGAAACACAGTTTCCTTCTATCGGTCGATCGACCCAGTCGACCGAAAAGATACAGAGAGCAAACAACTCTTTTCGGTCGACCGGTCTGTTGGTCCGGTTGACCGACAGACATGCACAACCTGTGCATGTCCGGACACAGCAGCCGGTCGACTGCCGGTCGACCGGTCTGCCTGAAATAGTCTTTTTTCTGGGCAGATTTTTGAGTTAGAAAAATTTGTAAAAATCTTTTAAAAACTCTGGAACTAAGTGTTATGCTGAACTTTGTTTATATACATGTTTTAAACACGTTTTTGAAGATATAAAGCTTTGAGTACATGTATGTATAAACCAAGGCATAAACTTAGAAATAAACATTTTCAAAAATATAGAAACATTCAAAACACGTGTGTGTGCAAATCCTAGAGCCAAATTTCACATATTCTATCTTTAACAAAACTACACTTACAAACTTCTAGGTCTTCAAGACTTCAACATGGGCAATCTTCACTTAATCTTCAATATTGCACTTTTGAGCCCAATTTGACTTGTCTTGAATCCAATACACCTTCCTTTAGGGAAGTATTCATCTCTTTAACATATAAACCTGAAACACACTTAAACAACAATTTATATTAGTACAAATAACTAATATGTTTTGTAATCATCAAAATACACTAAACATGGGTTGATTGTAACCTTGGGCCAACAATCTCCCCCTTTTTGATGATGACAAAACATATGAGTTATTAAACAAATAAAAGAGGAAAGAGCTTGGAAAGCTCCCCCTTAAACAATGCTATGTATTTAACATGAATATGAACAACTATGTAAGCATACATAAAGCATTGAAAAATATCATCACCAAAAATAAACTATCATAAGGAATAACAAAATTGAAAACAAACAACATAAACAACATATATTTTCTCCATATATTTTCTCCCCCTTTTTGTCATACATCAAAAAGGGTTAAAAAAATTTTTAAGACAAAACAAAACAAACATATTAGAAACCAAAACAAAACAAACTAAGATATTTTAAGTATCAATCTTACATACATTCAATTCACCACAAATAAATGAAAATCTTGCATAATCTAAAGGTTTTGTGAAAATATCTGCAAGTTGAAAATCTGTGGAAACAAAATCGATATCAATGTCACCTTTTTCAAAGTGATCTCTAAGAAAATGATATCTAATGTCTATATGTTTGGTTTTACTATGTTGATTAGCATTTTTGGTCATGTGAATAGCACTAGTATTATCACAATAAATCTTAACATGATCAAAATGTAAATCAAAATCGAGAAGAGTATGTTTCATCCAGAGTACTTGTGCACAACAAGCTCCGGCTGCTACATACTCCGCCTCGGCGGTTGAAAGGGCTACACTATTTTGCTTCTTGGAAGACCAAGACACAAGACAATTGCCCAAGAATTGGCAAGTGCCACTTGTGCTCTTCCTATCTACCCTACAACCGGCATAGTCGGCATCCGAATAACTAGTCATGGTAAATTGGTTAGTTTTCGGATACCACAAACCTAAATCAATTGTGCCCCTAAGATACCTAATTATGCGTTTTACCGCTATTAAGTGTGATTCCTTAGGACATGATTGAAAACGTGCACATAAACATACGGAAAACATTATATCCGGCCTACTAGCCGTAAGATAGAGTAAACTACCAATCATGCTACGAAATAATTTGATGTCTACTTCCTTACCTTGTTCGTCCTTGTCAAGTTTCGTAGTGGTTGCCATGGGAGTCTTTGCTACTTTGGATCCTTCAAGCCCGAACCTCTTGATGAGTTCTTTGGTGTACTTGGCTTGGTTGATGAATGTCCCATCACTACGTTGCTTGATTTGAAGTCCAAGGAAGAAGTTGAGCTCTCCCATCATAGACATCTCGAATTCCCCTTTTTCATGCATGACTCAAAATTCTTGCAAAGTGAAACATTAGTAGATCCAAAAATAATGTCATCAACATAAATTTGAACTATGAGGATATCTTGATCTATATGTTTGGTAAATAATGTTTTATCAACTTTTCCTTTCTTAAAATCATTTGAAAGCAAAAATGAAGACAATCTTTCATACCAAGCCCTAGGGGCTTGTTTCAAACCATATAGTGCTTTATCTAATTTATAAACATAATTAGGGTGTGTAGGATCAACAAACTCGGGGGGTTGTTCAACATACACCTCCTCATCAATATAACCATTAAGAAAAGCACTCTTTACATCCATTTGAAATAACTTAAAATCTTTAAATGAGGCATATGCTAAGGTCATCCGTATGGCTTCGAGCCGTGCTACGGGTGCAAAGGTTTCTTCAAAATCGATTCCCTCGATTTGAGTGTAACCTTGGGCAACTAACCTAGCCTTGTTTCTAACTACATTACCCGATTCATCCAACTTGTTCTTAAAGATCCATTTAGTACCAATAGTTGGTCTATCTTGGGGCCTAGGAACAAGATGCCATACTTGGTTGCGCTCAAATTGATTGAGCTCCTCCTGCATAGCAAGCAACCAATATGAATCGGCCTCGGCCTCGAGGACATTTTTAGGTTCTATGTGTGAAATAAAAGCAAAATTACCACAAAAATCTTGAATCTTAGAGCGAGTGGTTACCCCTTTTGATACTTCACCTATGACGAGGTCCTTGGGATGATGAGGATTGAATCTCCAATCCTTTGGTAGTGGTTGAGAGGGCTCCTCTTCATTTGCTTGATGTTCATTTCCTTGAGCCTCTTCCACTTTGGCTTCACTTCCATCATCATCTTTGGCTTGTCTCCCATGGTAGAAGCATCCTCCAAGGTCACTTTCTCCAACTCTTCATCTAAAGCATCAATTTCTACACAATTCTTAACAAACTTGTTAGATTCCTCAAATTTAACATGAATAGATTCCTCAATAGTCAAAGTTGACCTATTGAAGACTCTATAAGCCTTACTAGTATTTGAGTAACCTACAAAAATAGCCTCATATGATCTAGCATCAAATTTTCCCAAATTAATATTTGTATTTAAAACAAAACATTTGCAACCAAACACTTTGAAATAAGAAACATTAGGTTTTCTAGAAAAATACATCTCATAAGAAGTCTTAGTAGTATTTTTACATAGGAAAACACGATTTGCAATGTAACATGAAGTATGAACGGCCTCGGCCCACAAATAATGTGGTAGACCATATTCATTTAACATTGTCCTAGCCATCTCTTGTAAAGTACGATTTTTCCGCTCAACTACTCCATTTTGTTGTGGAGTTCTAGGACAAGAAAGTTCATGTTTTATTCCATGTTCCTCACAAAAAGTGGTAAAGGGAAGGTTAATGAACTCACCTCCTCTATCACTTCTTATTTTAATTATTGAGGAGTCATTTTCCTTTTCAACTCTTTTCTTAAAGGCTTGAAAATGTGAAAAGGTTTGACTTTTATGTTCAAGAAAATAAACCCAAGTAAAACGCGAAAAATCATCTACTAAAACATAAGCAAATCTACTCCCACTTAAACTTTTGGTTTGTGTAGGGCCAAATAAATCCATGTGGATTAGCTCCAATGGACGTGATGACATGATATCCTTAATTGATTTGAATGAGGACTTAGTTTGTTTCCCAAATTGACATGCGTCACAAACTCGGTCCTTTTCAAAGTTCAATGAAGGAATACCCTTCACCATTTCCTTAGAGTTAAGCCTAGAAATATGGTCAAATGAAACGTGGCCTAATCTCCTATGTCATAACCAAGAGTCGTCATCGAGGGCTTTTAAACATGTTATATTACAAGACATATTTAGCATATCTATCATATATACATTACTTTCACGAAAATCGGAAAATACACAAACATTAGAATTTTTGTCAACTATTTTACAAGCAATATCATCAAAAATAACATTAAATCCTTTATCACATAATTGACTAATGCTCAAGAGATTATGCTTGAGCCCGTCTACTAAAACTACATTTTCAATTAAAGGAGAAGTGCCAAGCTTTACATTACCAATACCAATGATTTTACCCTTGGCGTCATCTCCGAAGGTGACGGTGCCACCTTCATGATATCTTGATAGGGTTGCAAAGTTGTTGATGTCCCAAGTCATGTGCCTTGAGCAACCGCTATCAAGATACCACAAACCTCTACGTCGTTGGGCTTTGGAAAGTACCTACATCATTTAAAACAATTGTTGACTTTGGTACCCAAACTTTCTTGGGTCCTTGGAAGTTAGTGTTACGAACCCAAACATTATGAGGTGATGCACTTAGTCTATCATAGCAAAAATTAGCTAAGTGTCCTTTCCTTCCACAATGTGAACATGTGTACACTTTTCTATACATAAATGCATGGTGTGTATGTGAAGTGTGAGCATGCTTTCGGGGTTTACCATGATGCATAGGTTGTGTAGCATGTACATGAGCATGAGCATGAGCATGATGAACATTTTTCTTAGGAGCTTGTTTCTTAGGAAACATATTCTCCATCTTCTTCTTATCAAACTCACTACACTTTTTCAAAACAACATCTAATGAGTCTAATCTTTCCTTAAGCATGGCAATCTCATTAGAATCTACAAATGGGGTCTTTCCTTTACAAGCAATCTTATATTTTTCAAAATCATTTTTAGTGGAAACTAAAGAAGAATGCAAGTTATTATTTTCTTTAGAAAGATTTAACACTTGAATACTCAAAGATTCATTATCCTTTTTCATTTTCAAGTACTTTTTCTTCATGAAGTCATAATTTTGAGAAAGTTCTATAAATGCTTCACTTAACTCATCCATGGATAAATCTTCATCAAAAGGAGTTGAGGGGGTTACCTTGCTTGTGCTCTCATTTGCCATGAAGCACATATTGGCGGTGTCGATCTCCTCCTCGGATTCACTTTCGTCATCCCATGTTGCTTTCATAGCCTTCTTCTTGTATGGCTTCTTGGATGAAGATGGCTTCACTTGGTCCGGACACTCCGCTACTATGTGTCCCGGTTTTTGGCAATTAAAGCAAATGATCTTCCTTTCTTCCTTGCCTCCTTGCCATCTCCTCCTTCCTTGGAACTTTGCCTTGTTGTACATCCTCCGGACATTTTTGACTAGAAGTGAGAGCTCCTCGTCATCTTCTTCTTCGTCATCTTCGTCGGAGTAGGTAGCATGACTTTTGAAGGCAATAGTCTTCTTCTTGGAGGGTGCCATGTCCTCCCTTGCCTTCCTCTCCATCTCATGGGTTTTTAAATTCCCAATGAGTCCGATGAGCTCAATCTCATCTTTATCATTGAGTTCCTTCAATGTTGTAGCTTTCACTTCCCATGATGGAGGAAGAGCCCGGATGATCTTTCTCACCCTTTGGTCGTTGTTGATGTCTTCACCTAGAGAAGAAAGCCCATTAGTAATCTTAGTAAATTTAGTAACCATATCATCTATGGTTTCATGTTCTTGCATGCTAAAATTTTCATATTGGGACCGAAGAAGGTCTATCTTGGCCCTCTTCACTTGTGATGTCCCCTCATGTGTTACTAGCAAATGGGTCCAAATCTCATAGGCGGATTTGCAATGGATGACTCTAGCTATGTCATCATCATTGAGGGCTTGTAGGAGTGCATAATGAGCCCTAGCATTGGCATCAAACTCCTTGGTCTCAATTTCGGACCAAGTAGATTCATCACCATCGGGGGTACTAAATTGTTTAGTCACGGCCTTTGCAACTCGGCTACCTAGAGATTGCAAGAAAACGGTCATCTTAACCTTCCATATGGGAAAGTTAAGTCCATCAAACTTAGGGGGTGTCTTAATACCATCGGCCATGTTTACTATGTGGAAATGAATGAAATGATTAGCAATATGAGGATCTCTCTAAGGTTGTTAAGCCAAATCCTAGAGTCCAAGCTCTGATACCAATTGAAATATACCTAGAGGGGGGGTGAATAGGTGTAATTGCTAATCTAATGATCTTTTTAAACTTATGAAATGAGTGATGCAACAATCTCTCAAAAACACGACTAAGAGCCGAATACCCCTTGCGAGGTTCTGAACTCCTTCCTCCCAATTCCCCTTAAATGGGTTAGAGGTGCGCAATGCAACCGTGTTGTATTGAGGTGTGATTGATCAATGCCAAGTATGATGATGAAAATGAAAGGCTCACAATGTTACACAACAAGTATAGCAACACAAGATTCCACAAGTGGAGGGTTAGTTACTCAAGCAAATAATTCAAGGCAATATAAAACAAGAGAAATTGAAAGCAAGAAGAACGCAAAGGCAATCGCAAACAAGGATGATTTGTTTCGAGGTTCGAGCCCGTTGCTCTAGTCCCCGCCTTCACCTCCGTGAAGGGTTTCCACTATCCCCTTAGGATCCCGTACAAGTTAGGCCTCCAAAGACCTCAAGCCCGTAGCTTCACCTTACAAAGAAACTCCACCGAGGAGCTTGTCTCCACAAGAACAAGGATTACAAATAGTGATCTTTAACTAGACCACAACACTCTTTTACAAACACTCTCACTCTTTTACAACTTCACTTATAGAAAGAATATAAAATTTTTGGCTCTATGAAGTGTGGTGAGAAAAGCTTCAGTTGTAGAGTGATATTAGAGATCAAACAACAACTGAAAAACCAATTTGAAGGAATGGAAATGAAAGCTTTAAACTATTTTTCTCTTTCACTTGAAAACAATGAAAACTTGTATTTTTCTTCGTCAATAACTAAGGCCTATTCCCCACTATTTATAGGGAGAGAATAGGTTAAAAACTCTGATTTTTCCAGCTAATTTGATCAGAAAAAGAGTCCCAACAACTCCTAAAAACTCTGTAAAAGAGAAAACCAAAAACAGTTTTTCAGAAATTCTAAAAGAGGAAAGAGCCGTTATGGCTTGTTGCAGGCCTACCGGTCGACTGCCGGTCGACCGGGTCCCTGCTGGCAAAAGAGCCGTTGGAACTTCGGTCGACTGCCAGTCGACCGATCCAATAAAGGAAACACAGTTTCCTTCTATCGGTCGACCGACCCAGTCGACCGAAAAGATACAGAGAGCAAACAACTCTTTTCGGTCGACCGGTCTGTTGGTCCGGTCGACCGACAGACATGCACAACCTGTGCATGTCCGGACACAGCAGCCGGTCGACTGCCGGTCGACCGGTCTGCCTGAAATAGTCTTTTTTTTGGGCAGATTTTTGAGTTAGAAAAATTTGTAAAAAATCTTTTAAAAACTCTGGAACTAAGTGTTATGCTGAACTTTGTTTATATACATGTTTTAAACACGTTTTTGAAGATATAAAGCTTTGAGTACATGTATGTATAAACCAAGGCATAAACTTAGAAATAAACATTTTCAAAAACATAGAAACATTCAAAACACGTGTGTGTGCAAATCCTAGAGCCAAATTTCACATATTCTATCTTTAACAAAACTACACTTACAAACTTCTAGGTCTTCAAGACTTCAACATGGGCAATCTTCACTTAATCTTCAATATTGCACTTTTGAGCCCAATTTGACTTGTCTTGAATCCAATACACCTTCCTTTAGGGAAGTATTCATCTCTTTAATATATAAACCTGAAACACACTTAAACAACAATTTATATTAGTACAAATAACTAATATGTTTTGTAATCATCAAAATACACTAAACATGGGTTGATTGTAATCTTGGGCCAACATATACTTCATGAGGTACAAATACTCAGCTTAATCAGAGGATTTATATATATATATATATATATATATATATATATATATATATATATATATATATATATATATATATATATATTCAAACTTATCTAATTATCTTTTGCATAAATACCAAGGCTTGCTTAGGCCAAGGCACCTAGCTAATCAATAATTAGATTTATTTTTTTTTTCCCATAAGGCATAAGAGTCTTTGTTTTTAAACCCTAAGTGTGTAAGTGTATTTAGTGTGCATATTTCATCAAGGTAAATTTAAGACTAAATTACTTTCACAAATTTTTTTCCTAACCCTAAAAGTCAAACAAGTTATCTGACTTTGACCAAGTATAAGAAATCCTAATTGTGATTTTCCTATTCCTTAAAATTGACTTAATTTCTTACAAAAAATATATCAAAATATTGTTCTAACCTTTCAAAAAGTTATATATATATATATATATATATATATATATATATATATATATATATATATATATATATAAGTCATGTTAGAACCCTCCCCCACACTTATCTCATGCATTGTCCCCAATGTATGAAAGAAATATATCGATGCATGAAATGAAATGGAAAAGAGGAAAGTTACCGATACACTGGGTCAAAAAGACCCATAGCCGTTTCATTTACCGGCACCGATTCCAAGAAAGGTTTAAGGCGTTGACCATTTACCTTAAAGTCATTTCCATTCTTGGGTCACTGATCTCAACTGCACCATGTGGAAACACGGTTTTTACAACGAATGGCCCAGTCCATCTTGATTTCAATTTTCCTGAAAAAAGATGAAGCCTAGAATTATAGAGTAAGACTTTCTGTCCAAGGACAAAGGTTTTTCTTTTTCTTATGATGTGTTTATCATGAAAAATCTTAACTCTATCTTTAGTGATCCTAGCATTTTCATAGGCCTCATTTCTTAACTCCTCTAATTCGGAAATTTGTAACTTCCGAAGGTCACCGGCCTTAGTCAAGTCAAAATTCAACTGCTTGATTGCCCATAAGGCCTGGTGCTCTATCTCAACGGGCAGGTGACAAGCTTTACCATAGACTAACATATAAGGAGACATTCCTAGAATCGTCTTGAAAGCGGTCCTGTAGGCCCATAGGGCATCTACAAGTTTGATGGACCAATCTTTTCGGTTTTGGTTCACAGTTTTCTCCAAGATAAGCTTGACTTGTTTATTGAAAACCTCAACCTGCCCACTGGTTTGAGGATGATAAGGTGTGGACAACTTGTGAGTTATGGCATACTTTTGCATAAGAGCTTCAAAGGTTCTATTGCAAAAGTGAGTGCCATTATCACTGATGATAGCACGAGGGGTTCTGAAGCGTGAAAAAATGTTCTCTTTCAAAAACTTTATGACAACTTTGTTATCATTAGTTTTACAAGGAATGGCTTCTACCCACTTGGACACATAATCCACAGCAACTAATATGTATTGGTTTCCAAATGAATTAGGAAATGGACCCATAAAGTCGATGCCCCAAACATCAAAGAGTTCTATTTCTAGAATTGGGTTGAGGGGCATCATATTTCGTTTTGAGATCCTTCCTACCATTTGGCATCTATGGCACGTCTTGCAAAATTCATACGCATCCTTGAACAAAGTGGGCCAATAGAACCCGCTTTGTAGCACTTTTTCAGCAGTCTTACGGGGACCAAAGTGTCCACCGCATGCAAGTTCGTGACAAAAGGATAGAACACTCATAACCTCCTCATTGGGAATGCATCTCCTAATAATTTGGTCAGAACAGTACTTAAAAAGATACGGTTCCTCCCAAAAGAAATACCGGACTTGGGATAAGAACCGGTATAAATCATTTTGGACCAATGAGACGGAGTTTGATTTGTGACTAAGTAATTCACTATATCAGCAAACCAAGGTTCCCTAGAGATAGCTAAGAGATTTTCATCAGGAAAATCCTCATTTATGGGTAATTCGCTGCATGGAGAATTAGGGATCCGTGAGAGATGGTCAACAACGGCATTTTCTACGCCTTTTTTATCTCGAATCTCAAGATCGAATTCTTGAAGAAGGAGGATCCAATGAATGAGTCGGGCCTTGGCATCCTTCTTCATCATGAGGTACCTAAGCGCAGAATGATCGGTGAAAATGGTGGTTTTGGACCCTAGTAGGTAGGGACAAAATTTCTCTAGGGCAAACACTACTGTCAAGAATTCCTTCTCAGTCGTAGTGTAGTTCAATTGAGCATCATTGAGAGTCCTACTAGAGTAGTAAATCACATGCTGCTTGTTATCAATGCGTTGTCCTAGGACAGCGCCTATGGCAAAATCGGAAGCATCGCACATGATTTCAAACGGCTTAGACCAATTCGGAGCAGATATGATTGGTGCAGAAATAAGCTCTCTCTTAAGCTTCTCCCAAGAATTCATGCATTTAGTATCGAAAGTGAAGGACACATCCTTAGCTAACAGATTAGTCAAGGGCCTAGCAATTTTGCTAAAATTCTTGATAAATCTTCGGTAAAAACCAGCGTGTCTTAAGAAGGATCTAAAGTCCTTAACGCATTTGGGCATGGGAAGCTTAGTAATAACCTCAATTTTAGCTCTGTCCACTTCAATTCCTTTCTTGAAAATTTCATGACCCAAGACAATTCCATGTTTTACCATGAAGTGGCATTTCTCCCAATTCAGTGTCAGATTTTTCTCAGCACAACGTTGGAGGACAAGTTCTAAATGGTGGAGACATTGAGTGAATGAATCTCCGTAGATAGAGAAATCATCCATAAAGATCTCTAAGAATCGTTCTACCATATCAGAGAAAAGACTCAACATGCAACGTTGAAACATTGCTGGGGCGTTGCATAAGCCGAAAGGCATTCAACGATAAGCAAATGTCCCAAATGGACATGTGAACGTAGTCTTTCTTGGTCCTCAGGAGCAATAGGGATCTGATTATACCCCGAGTAACCATTCAAGAAACAGTAATACTCGTGACCCGCCAAACGTTCAAGCATTTGATCAATGAAGGGAAGTGGAAAATGGTCCTTACGAGTTGCAGCATTAATCTTCCTATAGTCGATGCAAACTCTGATCTTCGTGGGAAGTCGAGTTTGGACCAACTCTTTGTTCTCATTTTCCACTACGGTGAAACCGGATTTCTTTGGAACCGCATGGATAGGACTGACCCATTGGCTATCAGAAATGGGATAAATTGTCCCATTATCTAAGAGTTTGACAATTTCAGCATGAACAGCTTCTTGCATTATAAGGTTTAACCTACGCTGCGGGTCTCTTTTAGGTGTGGCGTCTTCATTGAGATGAATACGATGTTGAACGATGGTCGGACTTAATCCCTTTATATCGGTCATAGTCCAACCAATGGCTTCCCTATGTTTTCTTAGAATAGCTTTAAGATCTTCTTCTTCCCCGTCATTTAAATGGGAGGCAATGATGATAGGAAAGGTCTCTTGTTCGCCTAGATAGACGTACTTGAGATGCGCAGGTAAGGCTTGCAATTCTAAGGAAGAGGAAGGCTCACTAGAAGGACTAGTCAAATTTGTTGGCTCCATTATTGGTGAAATAGGGTTCGAGGCCCAATTCACATAAAAATCTATAACCTGATCAAGATTAAAGTCGTCAGACTCTAACCCGAAGTCACACTCAGTTTCTAGTTTCAATTCTTCTCTATGTTCACTTGTTAAGTTCTCAATTAGGTTGACTTCAAATGTTTGATCCTCAAAATCGCGGGGCTGTTTTCCTAGATTGAAGACATTGACTTCTCTAGTCATGTCCCCAAAGGTTAACCTCATGGACCCATTCCTACAATTGATGATGGCATTGACAGTAGCAAGGAATAGTCGCCCTAGGATAACAGAAGTTTGAGCCCTATGATGGGAGTTGGACACAGGTTGTGTCTCTAGAACTATGAAATCGACAGGGTAAATAACTCCCCCACCCGGATCAGGACATCATTAATCTCCCATTTTGGAACTTTTACTGAACGGTCAGCCAGTTGGATGGTGACTCGAGTTGGACCAAGATCGCCCAACCCGAGTTGTTGATAAACTGAGAATGGAAGCAAGTTGATACTTGCCCCCAAGTCAAGAAGTGCACGACTAATCTCGGCTTGTCCTATTGTGCAGGCAATGGTGGGACTACCTGGATCCTTGTACTTGACAGGAATCGGACCCGATAGTAGCTCACTAATGTTAGTGGCTAAGAAGACCTTTTTTGGTACATTAGTCTTTCTCTTCTTGGTGCACATGTCCTTAAGAAATTTAGCATAGGAAGGGACTTATTGGATGGCATCAAGAAGTGGCGCATTTATCTTTACTTGATTAAATATCTCAATTATCTTGTCCATGTGTGGATTTTGCTTGTTGTTTTTCAGCCTATTAGGAAATGGTACTATAGACTGGTGCACCTGACTGGTTGACTTATCTTTTTCAGATTCGTCAGAATTGGAGGGATTTGGATTAGATGAGGTGGATGCTTGATTGTGGTTGTGCAGAATGGGATTGGTTGGCGTTGACACTTGATTATCAACTCTCTTTCCTGACCTCAATGTATGAACAACATTACATTGATTTAATGAATGATCCTCAGCCAAATGAGCTTGTTGAGAATTCCTAGGATTGGTTATTGGCTGACTAGGTAGGGTACCCTTCTGTCTCTCATTCTGTGGAGTGGCTAGTTGGCTCATTTGAACCTCTAATCTCTGTATAGTTTGCATGAGAGAATCTTGGTTTTTCATGTATCTTTCCATGTTTCTTTCAAAGTCAGTCATTCTCCTTTCTAGTTGAGGATTCTGGAAGGAGGATTGTGGAGCTTGGTTGAGAAAGTTTTGTTGATAGTTTGAAAAGTTAGGTGGATGGTTGGGAGAATTATTATGAAAATTGGAAAAATTGGGTTGATGATTGGAAGAATTATTGGCATAATGGAAGTGGCTAGCATGATTTGATCGTGAATGGTCATTGTTATTTTGGCTCCATGAGAAATTAGGGTGATTTCTCCAGCCAGGATTGTACGTTGGGGCGTAAGGATTATTGTTCGGCCTTGAAAAGGCCGCATTCATCGGTTCATGGTATTGTTGCTGAGCCTGAAACACAGGGCACTCCTCAAATACATGATTCATGGCTTGATAGTAAGTGCAGCCCAGAGTTGGGAATTGGTTTGGGCTGACTTGATTGATTGGACTTGGTTCCTTCGTTTCTAGAGCTTCCAATCTTCTTGCTAGGTTAGCTAACTTAGCCTCATTAGCGATGGATGATTCGATAGAATGGAGACCTCCGTTTGAAGAGATGGAGTTTGGATTCCTAGAGGTCTCACTAGCAGGTTCCCATTGGATGGTTGATTGTTATTCATTTTTGCATATTTTATCACATCCATACCATGTATATTGTAAATAAAAATGTGATTTTTTAATCTTTTTCTCTCTATTTTTGCAGGTCCATATTCTAATAGAGAAAAGGCCTAAAATCCCTTTAATTATCAAAAATTAAAGGAGAATAAATCAAAGCCCAAAAGAGAGCCCAAAGGTTGAGGCCAGGATCAGGAGATATCCACGCGTCAGCTCAGACTTCCAGAAGGTCCACGTGGCTAACAACCTACGAGAAAATCGCAACAGAAATCTCGGCCTCAACGGCCAAGATTCTGCTGCATATCCACGGCAACTGCCGTGATTCTGCGGCAGTTACAAGGCCGTTGAGCCCGAGATTCTCTCCAACAACCTGGGTTCTAGAGGCTTCTCTCTGAGGCTATAAATACACCACCAGGGCCTTCGCAAAAACGAGAGGAGAGAGGAGAGAATAGAGGGAAGAGATTGTATTTTGTTGTATTTTCTCTAGGTTTATTTCTCTTAGTCTTCTTCCTCCCTAGAAATTCTGCAAAAAGAGAGATTGTGAGAGAGAGAAGCTTGTGTAAATCAAGGTGTGACAACTTGTGAAGCAAGGTTTAATCCAATCTCCTTTCTCTACTTGAGCATTTTCTAGTACTTTACTTGCATTCTTTAATTCAAGCTTTACTTTCATTGCACTTTTATTCATGAATTGCTTTTCTTTTCTTGTAATGGCTAGTCGCTAAATTCTTCTAACATGACTAGCTAACAACTAATCTTGCTTAACTTCTAACTCTTGGGTGAATGCAAATACTTCATCTTGCAATTATTGAGTCTTCTTCATCCCCGATGGGTTACTTTCATGCTTGGCAATCTCTTGTTGTAATTCTCCATATGATTCATGTGTGCCTCATTTAGAGCCTTGTCTTTAGAACAAGTGCCTTGATGGAACATGGAGATGGATCACCAACCATATGCTATTTGTTGTACAACTTCTTTACTTCAATTAATGAATGTTGTATCTTCTTCCTTAGCATCCCTTGAGTGGCAACTCTTTTGATTCCACCATTGAAAGTCTATCTTGAAGGCCTATGACATCAATGAGGCTACAAGACAAGTCCAAGAAGATTACCCGTCAATCAAGTGGGAAAGTAACTAGACCAACACGCAAGACAAACATATGCCGATGAATCAACATGAGGCAAGCATCACCCTAACGGAGATTAGTAAGTTAGCAAGTTAGTAATGTTAGCTAGTCATGGCCTTTCTCATCTAAAAGTCTTCTACAAGTTTTCATTCTTTTAGTATTAATTCCAAAGCAAATCTTGTCTTCGATTCTTTTCATTTTATTTCCATAGTTTTCATTTCATGTACAAACCAACCACCAATTCTTTCATTTCTTTTTCCATGTCTTTTGCATTCTTTTAAAACAAAGAAGAACTTTCGTTTTCTATCTTCACATTAAACCGTAAAGCTTCCATCGTGAGCTCTCCTTGTGGATTCGACCCATATAGCTTGTGCTACTACGGTGATTTGGAAAGGATACATCAATCATTTTAAATACATTGTGGAGTGATCAAGCACCTAAGGTTGACTCTAAACCTTCTTTCTTTTATTGAATATTTGTGCAAACTACCACACTATCCTTTTCCTTATCAAATTTTTGGCGCCGTTGCCGGGGAGAGCAACGGTTTTTGATTTCAAGTGAAGAACTAAACGAATTTTCTTCTCTGTTGCAGGTTACAGGTGAAGAAATAGGAAAATTTGCATTGCAGTGACATATAAGTGGCTCTGGGCTTCTGCTCTTGAAAGCAGAAACCAGTTGCCCTCTGAATTGCCGCGATTCCTCGGCCAAAGCCGCGGATCTGCGGCAAGGAGGAGTGAACTACTGACCAAATTTCTGCAGGGTTGCTTGCTCTGCAAAATACAGCTGCTGCAATACTTAAATTCTTGTATGCTTCACCTTATGCCTGCTAATAATCAACAGTAAAAAATTGGTTGCAAAGTTAAAAATTGATTAGACATTTGCATTTCTAGGCACGTGTCTTTTCAATTCATTTACTTTTACTGTTGAAGAGTGCTGGAGTAAGGTACGTGCGCATTGCATATTGACTAGGACTCACTCCTTGTTTGATTTTTATAGCTTTGAGTGAACCTTGTTTGTTTATATCGTACACTTGCACCAAACTGATTTTAAGGGCACCACCCATAAATAAGATAAGGTGGGGGATTTCATCACCCTTTCCTTAGCCCTAAAATCATTTTCCAAGCATTCACAATCCCAAGCTTGTAATAAAATCTGATAGACGCTGGCCCTAGGGACATCCGGACTCACTTAGGAGATTATCCTAAGGTGGAAAAGTGTTGGAAATTGACTTTTGCAAAATCAGTGTCTAGGAAAGGGATTGAGGGCCGAAAGCCCGAAGGTTGGTGGTTACTTAATTAAGGAACGTCTTTGACGGAAAACCTCCCAACAACCTTACCCTGACCTGGCTGATTAGCTTGTGGTCAAAGTCTACACTAAACCTCCTGTGGACGATCTAATCAGTTAGGAGTCGTCTAGGTCCAGGAAGCTTAGAATAGCTTGGATTGATTTTTCTTTTATTGTTTGTTATTTTTATTATTTTTTTTCTCGCTTGTGTGATCGGTGCACGTTGATTGTGATTGTGTATGCAAGAGTGGTACCGGGATCCAAATTCTGCTAGGCTAGTGAGAATTTCTACTCTTGCACATACACCACTCGACACATTCCCAATCATGAAAACCACACTTCGTTGCAAGACAAGTTCTACCCGATTCGCACATCACTTCCATCATGCATTCTTCTCCCCACAACCAATGGAAATCAATTTGAGCTGAAGCCACAATTCATAAATACACTTCCCCGATTTCATGGCTTAGAATCTGAGGATGCGTATTTCTTCATTCGAGAGTTTGAAGAAGTATGCGTAATGATGAGGATTTCCCAATTGACCGAGGACACTGTTAGGTTAAGGTTCATACCTTTTGCGCTAAAAGACATCGCTAAGAAATGGCTTTACAATCATCCCGCCAGTTGATTTCTTCATGGGATGATTTTGTAAAAGTCTTTCTTAAGAAATTCTATCCCATCCACAAGACAGCCCTCATGAGGAAAAACATAATGCAATTCAAGCAGGAAACCAATGAACCATTTTGGAAGTATTTCGAACGCTTCAAAGACCTTCTAGCCCTTTGTCCCCATCATGGCATAGAGATATGGCGTCAGTGCCAAATTATCTATGATGGACTGGATTACCAAACGAAAACACTCCTTGAAACCATGTGCCAAGGAGAATTTTTAAAGAAAAATGAAGACCAGGGGTGGGATCTCTTTGAAGCCTTAGCTGAAAAAACGATTCAGTGGAAGTCATGTCCTGACAAACCCACTCCCACCACTTCCAGAACCGGTATGCATTCCATCGAGTCCTCTATAGCTGCCGAGGCCAAGATAACACAACTGATGAGGAGGATAGAACTGCTTGAGTCTAGGGAATCTTCTGCTGTTAACCAGGTCAACCCATCACCTGTGGCCAGTCCATCACCTGTGGTCAACCCGGGTTGTACCTATTGCCATGATCTTAATCATCTGTTTGAGGAGTGTCCTGTATATCAAACTCAAATATTTCAGGAGAGTACGAAAGCCGCATACACCAGACCCACTTACAATCCTTACTTCAAAACATACAATCCGGGATGGCGAAACCATCCAAACTTTTCTTGGAGTCAGTCTGGTCCTGAGCAGCTGAGGCAACCATTTCCACAACAATACCCTGCTCAGTCTCATCCACCGACTTACCACCAGAACCCACCAAATGTCCATTCATACCAAAGTCCACCAAGATTCCAGTCATACCAAAATCCAGTACCTTACCCAGCAAACTTTCAGCCCCCGTATCAGTATCATCCACCACAAAATCCTTCAGACAAGAGAATTTCTGATTTGGAGAAAATGATAGAGACCTTATCCAAGACCCAAGCTTCAATGATGAACAATCAGCAGCAGGACATGAACAAATTATAAATCCAGATAGGGCAGTTGGCTAACTCTCTGAATGAACGACAAAAGGAATGCTACCTAGCCAACCAGTGCCCAATCCCAAAACTCACTTTCCCTTGCACGAAGTTGAAGACTTGGGCGCCAGCCAATGCCAAGCTATTCAAATCCTTAGATCTGGAAAGCATGTAGATAACAAGGTTTCAAATCAGCCCCCCAAATCTGTGTCAAAGCCACCACCGTCTGTTCCAATCCAACCCATTCAAGACAATCCTTCTTCAAGCACACAACCATCCACTTCCCAGTCCAAAGGAAAAGAAAAGATTGATGAGCAAACATATAAGCCTGTTGTACCATTCCCAAATAGGCTCACAAATCAAAAGATGAATGCTCACATGGAGAAGATAAGAGAGATATTCAACCAAGTCCAAATCAATGTCCCTCTCCTTGATGCCATACAACAAGTTCCATCCTACGCCAAATTTTTAAAAGAAATGTGTACCAAGAAGAGAAAAGCAAATGTCCCTAAAAAAGTCTTCCTGGCTTCCAACATTAGTGAACTGCTCAATGGTCCGATCCCTGTGAAATACAAAGACCCAGGGAGCCCAACCATTTCTTGCATCATAGGACAGACCACCATAAATAGGGCTTTGCTTGACTTGGGCGCGAGCATCAATCTTCTCCCCTTTTCCGTGTATCAGCAATTAGGGTTAGGCAACCTTCGTTCGACCCAAATGACGATACAATTGGCTGACCGCTCTGTAAAGATTCCCAAGGGGGAGATTACAGATGTTTTAATACGGGTCGGGGAATTCATTTACCCCGTAGACTTCATCGTTCTTGAGACACAACCCGTACAAAATCACAGAGCACAGACACCTGTCATTCTCGGACGTCCTTTCTTAGCCACCGCAAACGCGATCATCAACTGTAGAAATGGATCGATGCATCTAACCTTCGGAGATATGACAAAAGAAGTGAATGTTTTCCATCTGGGAAAGCAACCTAGGGATTTGGACAATGATTCTTTCGAAGTGAACTTGATAGAAGGTTTAACAAGTGAACATGATGAGGAGGTTGAGTATGAGTCTGAAGAGGAATTTGAGTTGGAGTCTGATGACTTCAACCTTGATCAGATTGTTTAGTCAACTGTTGAATGGGCTACTAATTCCACCCCTATTCTTCCTTTGCACCTAGAACAACCAGTGATAGATCCTGTCCCTTCTTCTGAGCTTAAGGTTCTTCCCGACCATCTCAAGTACAAGTACTTGGATGAGAAGAAATCCTTTCCTGTAATCATTGCATCCAATCTCACTAAACAACAAGAAGAGGATCTTCTTTCTGTGTTAAGAGAAAATCGGGAAGCCATTGGTTGGACCATGGCTGACATCAAGGGGATTAGTCCTTCCATAGTTCAACATCAGATTCATTTGACGGAAGATGCCAAGCCAAAACGAGACCCACAGCGTAGACTAAACCCAATCATGCAGGAAACCGTTAGAGACGAGATCTTGAAACTGCTAGACAATGGGATTATCTATCCCATATCCGATAGTCAGTGGGTAAGTCCAGTTCATGCTGTGCCCAAGAAAGCAGGATTTACTGTGGTAGAAAATGAGAAGAAAGAATTGATACAAACACGTCTTCCAACGAAGATTCGAGTTTGTATCGATTACAGAAAGTTGAACACTGCCACACGTAAAGACCACTTTCCTCTTCCGTTCATTGACCAAATGCTCGAGAGATTAGCGGGACATGAGTACTACTGTTTCCTGGATGGATATTCAGGATATAATCAAATCCCGATCGCTCCCGAGGATCAAGACAAAACCACCTTCACCTGTCCTTTTGGAACATTTGCATACCGAAGGATGCCCTTCGGCCTATGCAATGCTCCCGCAACGTTTCAACGTTGCATGCTGAGTCTTTTTTCAGACATGGTGGAGAAATTTCTGGAAATTTTCATGGATGATTTTTCGATTTACGGTGATTCCTTTGAACAATGCTTGTACCATTTGAAGCTGGTTCTACAACGCTGTATGGAGAAAAATTTGACACTTAACTGGGAAAAGTGTCACTTTATGGTCAAGCAAGGAATCGTTCTTGGGCACAAAGTTTCACATATAGGAATCGAGGTGGACAAGTCTAAAGTGGAAGTCATAAAAAAGCTCACTGAACCAACTTGCTTAAAGGACATTAGATCATTTTTAGGGCACGCCGGCTTCTATAGACGATTTATTCAAGGGTTTAGCAACATTGCAAGACCTTTGACAAATCTCTTAGGAAAGGATGTACCCTTTATATTTGATGAAGAATGTCAAAAATCATGGAAGGAGCTTAAGAGTAGACTTGTCTCAGCACCTATCATTTCTGCACCTGATTGGACCAAGCCTTTTGAGATTATGTGTGATGCCTCGGACTTTGCTATCGGCGCTGTTTTAGGGCAGCGTATTGATACTAGGCAACACGTAATTTATTATGCTAGCAGAATGCTGAATGAAGCCCAACTCAATTATACAACTACTGAAAAGGAATTTTTAGCTGTTGTCTTTGCGTTGGAAAAATTTCGCCAATATCTGCTAGGGTCCAGGACGATTATTTTCACCGATCACTCCGCCCTAAAGTACTTAATGCAAAAGAAAGATGCTAAGGCAAGACTTATTCGATGGATACTTCTTTTGCAAGAGTTTGATCTGGAGATTAAGGATAAAAAGAGCGTTGAGAATGTGGTAGCTGATCACTTGTCTAGAATCCCAAATGCACCAAAGGAGAGAATACCAATTAATGACGATTTCCCTGACGAACACATTTTTGTGATGTGTGGAGAGCCTTGGTATGCTGACATAGTGAATTACCTTGCTACCAGGCAAATACCTTCTCATTGGTCAGGCCAGGAAAAACACCGTTTCATGCGTCAAATGCGGTTCTTCTTCTGGGATGAACCGTATTTATTCAAATATTGTCCTGACCAGATAATACGAAGGTGCCTTCCTGAGGATGAACATCAGAGTATTTTGACATTTTGTCACAAGCTAGCTTGCGGTGGACATTTTGGTCCACGAAAAACTGCTGAGAAAGTACTTCAGAGTGGATTCTACTGGCCCACTCTCTTTAAGGATGCATACACTTTCTGCAAGCTATGTGATAGGTGTCAAATGACGGGTCGAATTACACGGAGAGACATGATGCCCCTTACACCCATCTTGGAGGTCGAAATTTTTGACCTCTGGGGCATCGACTTTATGGGACCCTTTCCTCTGTCCTATGGTAACCAATACATTTTGGTAGCTGTAGATTATGTTTCGAAATGGGCTAAAGCAATTCCAAAAAGGACAAATGACAACCAAGTTGTCATCAAGTTTTTACGAGAAAATATCATCTCTCGCTTCGGAGCCCCCCGTGCGATAATAAGTGATAATGGGAGTCATTTCTGCAATCGGGCTTTTGAAGCCCTGATGCGCAAATACTCTATTTCTCACAAATTATCCACGGAATACCATCCTCAAACCAACGGGCAAGTAGAAGTCACGAATAGACAAATAAAACTCATTTTGGAGAAAACTGTTGGACAGAACCGTAAAGACTGGTCCATCAAACTCACTGATGCCTTATGGGCATACAGGACCGCTTACAAAACTGTCCTCAGTATGTCTCCATATCGAGTTGTATTTGGAAAACCTTGTCACTTGCCTGTGGAGTTAGAACATCGAGCTATGTGGGCTTTAAAGCAGCTGAACTTGGATTTAGATAAAGCCGGTGCCTTGAGGAAGTTGCAAATATCCGAGCTAGAAGAGCTAAGAAATGAGGTATATGACAATGCTCGGATCACCAAACACAGACCAAGCTTTTTCATGATAGATCCATTCACCGAAAAATTTTTGTCTCAGGACAAAAGGTTCTGTTGTACAACTCACGACTCCACCTTTTTCCTGGTAAATTGAGAACCAGGTGGTCAGGACCATACATTGTGCAAAATGTCTTCTCACATGGTGCTATTGTGATTCTTGATCCAAATAATGGCAATAAATTCACTGTGAACGGTCAACGTTTAAAGCCATTCCTTACCACTGAATTCGTGTCACAAGAAGTTCATGAATTGGGTCTTTGCGACCTAGTTTATATATGACCATTCTGTCTGTACAGTCTCCCAGGTTTTCCTGTATATCATTTTTGGGACCACTTTTGTAAATAAAAAATATAGAAAAAAAATATAAAAAAAAAAATCAAAATAATAAAAAAATAATGGTAGGACTTTTGTGTTAATCAATAGTCCCACTCCTTCACAATCTTCATATTTCAATACTGCCCTAGGTTTGTAAATATCCCCTTCTACCTAGGGGTAAATTGGAATTTCAACTTTTCCCCTCCCTATAAATATGTCTTTAACCCTACCCTTTTACCCTCACACGCAAATCCTCTCAGATCTTAACTCCTCTCCTCAAGCGCCGCCTTTAATTTTTTCCTCTTCCACATAACCCTCCTGTTTGTCGCGATCCTGCAACCATTGCCACAGATCTGCGGCTGTCCTGCCACATCTGGAGCGCTGAAAAATTTCTGGCCAGTCGATTCCTTTCTCTGGTGGCCGATCCAGTACCACCTCTTCCAGAATCTGTCACCTGTGTCTCTGAACACCCGACTTTGGATTTCCCCCCACGAACTCCGGGGGTGGTTTGATCTTTCATCTCTTGATCCATTGCTTTAATTTACACTATTACACATGGCCCCAAATCTGTTTGTGGAAAAAGATTTTTCAAAAATTCTGAATGATCATGGGGGGTATGGACACATATTTGTTGATCGATTACATGCATGGAATTGGTATTCTCTGGTATATGATAACAGTGAGAATGATGCATATTACTGCCCTGACCTAGTCACTACATTTTATAATGCACTTGATCATGCATCTGTTAGTTATGAGACGTACCAATTCGTAGTCCATATGCCGTTAGGGGACATCTTTATCACAATTCCTCTCCTTGAGGAAATTACTAATGTCCCAAGTCACCCCCATCATAGTGACCCCTTGCCACTGATAGACTACATTACAATCATGGGGGCTCGCTGCACAGAGCAGGACCGTGGGCTCAAAGCCAACACCACCTTTAGAAATGTGTACTGCGTTGGACGCTGGATCTAACGCAACATTTTAGGGCTTGAACATACCACATCCTTTAACAGACCAGTGTTGCAAATAATTCATGATTTGATGACTCGACAACACATGGTCTGTTTAAATAAGGCCCTTTTCCACGCAATCCTTGCCAATTCCTCCCGTACTCGGGGTGCCAAATATTCCCATCCCATCCTGATTACACGTTTGTGTAGGACTTTCCTACCGGACGATGTCTTTGATTCTTTTGACCGAGTGTTTGTTACTGCAGAGAGACCCACCAGTTCATATAACAGTTGTTTGCACGCGGTTTGGACACCTAGTGTCCAACCCGAAGATATACCGGTGGAGTCCTCTTCGGAGGAAAGCTTAGAGGAAGAAGATGAGCCGCAATTTTGGAGGCAGGACCCCCATCTGATTCACGTGCCTTCATGTCCACCATCTGGCGGGGCATGAAGAAGATCTTTCGGGGGCAGGTTCGTCTTAGGAAGAAGGTAGAGGAGCAATCCTCTAGGTTGGATAGTATCGAGGGTGCGCTGAGACGATCACAGTCGGCTGGACCTAGCACCACTGCTGGTCCAAAGCGACGGAGGGAGTAGCTTCATACCTTTACCTATTTCATGCATCATTTCATCTTGCATACATTGGGGACAATGCATGAGATAGGTATGGGGGGTAGATGCTAACCTAGGATTTTTCATTTTCTTTTTAGGCTTTTTATTTTTATTTTTAGGAATTTCACTTTCGTTTTAGGTTTTTATTTTCTTTTAGATTTTACCTTTCTTTGTAGATTTTCTATTTTCTTGTTAGATTTTATTTTTTTAGAAAAAAAATATATATAATAAAAAAAAAAAAAAGAAATTCTTGATCCATGTTTAAAGAATCAAACTTAACTTTAGGGATTAAGGAAGCTCTAAACTAAGATTTCTAATTATAAGTCGAAAAGAGGAGTTTTGTTAGATTTTTAGGTTAAGTAATAAAGGATTAGAAAAATTACTAAATTTTAATTCTTTCTTTAGGATATATACATTAAACATATTGAAGGATTAATCAAAGACTTTGTGACTTTATTTACATATATATATAATAAAAAAAATATAAATAAAAAATAGAAAAAGAAAAAATAAAAATAAAAATAAATATGTATATAAATAAATAATAATTACTTAGCCACTAATTAAGCTAGTTAGTCGTGCCTCAAGAAGCATTGCTAATCACGCTTAAAGGTGGTTAAGTCCTTAAATTCCTTCGTGGCCTTTTTTACTCGAGTCCTCTAACCCTAGGGATGTTTTCTCATCTGGTGCCCTAAGACCGTCTGGTTTGGGAGTCATCGGTAAGAGGCTCGTTACAAGGGTAAATTAGAAAGCCTAAGGATGCTAAGGAAATGTAAATAAATAAATATTGTATTAAAAAAAAATGTTATATATATTAGTAAATAAATGAACTTAGTTTAAGAAAGATCCTTCATATTTATAGATGTATATATCCTAGGATTGATGCAAAATCCGGTTTTTGATCTTTTCCCTAAAAACTTAACCTAAGATGAAAACAAAACTCCAAATAGACGCTTATAAAAGGAATGACAAGTTTAGGGTAACCTGAAACCTATAACTTAAGTGAGAATCTTTAAAACATGGATCAAAATTTTCACTAACCCTTTTATTTTTTTTTACGGATTTTGTGGGTGCAATCCGCTGAAAACCCTCAGGAGACAACACTCCTCCTCTAGGGTAACCTAGAGGTTTAACGGCTTGTTGCACGTGCTCAGTGCAATCGTGTCACCTACGAAAGTGGTGTAATAAACTAGTTAGGATTTTCTTTTTCTTTCTTTTTTGCTCGAGGACGAGCAAAAGCTAGGTATGGGGGTGTGATTGTTATTCATTTTTGCATATTTTACCACATCCATACCATGCATATTGTAAATAAAAATGTGATTTTTTAATCTTTTTCTCTCTATTTTTGCAGGTCCATATTCTAATAGAGAAAAGGCCCAAAATCCCTTTAATTATCAAAATTAAAGGAGAATAAATCAAAGCCAAAAGAGAGCCCAAAGGTTGAGGCCAGGATCAGGAGATATCCACGCGTCAGCTCAGACTTCCAGAAGGTCCACGTGGCTAACAACCTACGAGAAAATCGCAACAGAAATCTCGGCCTCAACGGCCAAGATTCTGCCGCATATCCACGGCAACTGCCGCGATTCTGCGGCAGTTACAAGGCCGTTGAGCCCGAGTTCTCTCCAACAACCTGGGTTCTATCTCTGAGGCTATAAATACACCACCAGGGCCTTCGCAAAAACGAGAGGAGAGAGGAGAGAATAGAGGGAAGAGATTGTATTTTGTTGTATTTTCTCTAGGTTTATTTCTCTTAGTCTTCTTCCTCCCTAGAAATTCTGCAAAAAGAGAGATTGTGAGAGAGAGAAAGCTTGTGTAAATCAAGGTGTGACAACTTGTGAAGCAAGGTTTAATCCAATCTCCTTTCTCTACTTGAGCATTTTCTAGTACTTTACTTGCATTCTTTAATTCAAGCTTTACTTTCATTGCACTTTTATTCATGAATTGCTTTTCTTTTCTTATAATGGCTAGTAGCTAAATTCTTCTAACATGACTAGCTAACAACTAATCTTGCTTAACTTCTAACTCTTGGGTGAATGCAAATACTTCATCTTGCAATTGTTGAGTCTTCTTCATCCCCGATGGGTTACTTTCATGCTTGGCAATCTCTTGTTGTAATTCTCCATATGATTCATGTGTGCCTCATTTAGAGCCTTGTCTTTAGAACAAGTGCCTTGATGGAACATGGAGATGGATCACTAACCATATGCTATTTGTTGTACAACTTCTTTACTTCAATTAATGAATGTTGTATCTTCTTCCTTAGCATCCCTTGAGTGGCAACTCTTTTGATTCCACCATTGAAAGTCTATCTTGAAGGCCTATTACATCAATGAGGCTACAAGACAAGTCCAAGAAGATTACCCGTCAATCAAGTGGGAAAGTAACTAGACCAACACGCAAGACAAACATATGCCGATGAATCAACATGAGGCAAGCATCACCCTAACGGAGATTAGTAAGTTAGCAAGTTAGTAATGTTAGCTAGTCATGGCCTTTCTCATCTAAAAGTCTTCTACAAGTTTTCATTCTTTTAGTATTAATTCCAAAGCAAATCTTGTCTTCGATTCTTTTCATTTTATTTCCATAGTTTTCATTTCATGTACAAACCAACCACCAATTCTTTCATTTCTTTTTCCATGTCTTTTGCATTCTTTTAAAACAAAGAAGAACTTTCGTTTTCTATCTTCACATTAAACCGTAAAGCTTCCGTCATGAGCTCTCCTTGTGGATTCGACCCGTATAGCTTGTGCTACTACGGTGATTTGGAAAGGATACATCAATCATTTTAAATACATTGTGGAGTGATCAAGCACCTAAGGTTGACTCTAAACCTTCTTTCTTTTATTGAATATTTGTGCAAACTACCACACTATCCTTTTCCTTTGGTCTTTTCAGCTAGGTTTTCATACAAATCCCATCCTTCATTTTCATCCTTCTGCAAGAATCCCCCTTGGCACATACTTTCTAAGAGGGTTTTGGTAGAATAGTCTAAACCATCATAAAGAATTTAGTATTGTCACCATTTCTCTATTCCATGATGTGGACACTGGACAAGGAGGTCTTTAAAGCGTTCAAAGTACCTCCAGAACGGTTCACTCGGTTCTTTCTTGAATTGCATGATTGTCTTCCTAATGAGAGCGGTCTTATGAATTGGATAGAATTTCTTCAAGAAGACCTTGATGAAACCATCCCAAGATGTGATGGAACGGCCGCTAAGCTATAAAGCCATTTCTTTGCCAGTTCCTTAAGAGCGAAAGGGACAAATCTCAACCTAATAGCATCATCTACAAGGTGTGAGATTTTCATCATTAGACATACTTCCTCAAATTCTCTTATGAAGAAGTAAGTATCTTTGGGCTCTAAGCCGTGAAACTTGGGGAGTGTGTTGATGAATTGAGGCTTGAGTCAAAATTGTATTCACCAACCGATGGAAGTAGAATGCAAGATGAAAGTGAGGTTCTAATGGGATAGAATCTATCCTGCAATGATGTTGATTGAGCCATTACCGGATCTGGTCTTGGTTCAAACTTGGGTGGTGATGTGTTTCTAGTCAACCTAGATGAATTAGGTCTCTTGACCACACTTGCATACACAATCACAATCACAAACAAGTTTATCAACAGTCAACAAGAGTAATCAATCAAGCCTAATCTAAGGTAACATCGACCTAGACAACTCCTAACTGGTTGATTGTCCACAGGAGGTATAATGTAGACTTTGACCACAAGCTAATCAGCCAGGTCAGGGCAAGATTGGTAGGAGGTTATCCGTCAAAGACGTTCCTTAATTAAGTAGCCACCAACCTTCGGGCTTTCGGCCCTCAATCTCCTTCCTAGACACTGATTTGGCAGGAATCAAATTCCAACACCTTCCCCCTTAGGATAATCTCCTAGTGAGCTCGAGATGTCCCTAAGGCCAACGTCTATTAGATTTTACTTAGGCTTAGGTTGTGCGTGCTTGGAGATGGTTTGTGGGCTAAAGAAGGGTAATGACTTCCCCACCTTATCTTGAATTGGGTTTTTCCCTTAGAGTTAATTGTGCAAAGTGTGTATGATATAGAAAAGTAGCATTCAAAAGCAAATATCACCCAAGAATGTTTCCTAAACTATATGCTATGCATACGTACCTTGTCTCCAGCTCTCTTCAACAGTAATTGTAAAATAAACGTAATTAGACAAATGTCTAGAATGCAAGTCTAAACGTTTTTTAAGCAATTAACAATCACTCAAATTACTGTTAGATTAAAACAGGGATGGTGGATAGCAGAAATAACAAGAAATTAACGTACAAAAACTTAATTTTTTTGCAAGCAATATGTCCTGCAAAAAAGAGTTTTAGTAGTCCAATGCTAGATCTGAATCTTTAAGTCCCTGAAACAACACACCAAACTTGTTAAAAAATAAATACACCGTTCCCTCCCCGGCAACGGCGCCAAAAATTGATTGCTAAATTGAAATAACAATCATAGAGTTAAGAAATTACCGTGTAGCTTGTGGCTAACGGGTCGTGTCCACGAGGAGGAATACGATGAAAGCTTTTCGGTGTTTCATTTAATAACAAAGAATTGTGCTCGTTTTTTAGTTGAAAAGAAGAATGGAGAGAAGGGAAATGAATAAAAGAGAAATGGCAACTTTAGAGAAGGCTTTGGAGAAGGTGATTTAAAAAGCTTTGAAAAGTGTTTGGTTGTTTTTAATAAAGAAGAAAATCTGGGCTCACTATCTCACTACTCAACCGTTTATTCTTCTATTGAAATCCTAAGTGCCTCAACTTGATCATAGGCAAAACTTAAGGTTGACTTTAGAAAATTTGAAGTAAAGCACATAAGATGGTTGGAAGAGTTCACTCTTTTCTTTAAGAAATCGTTTTGAATCGAATGTTAAATCATCAAGCGCGAAGAAGCAAGTATGAAATAAAAACAGTTCAAGAAACATTCTTAAAAGAAGTAGGAGTTTAAAGATCCAAACCCATCCTCATGTGCCTTCAAGAACACTTTCAAGAAGAAAGGCTTTAAGTTAGGCATGCAAATGATTCATTGGGTCTTTTTCATGAAAATCAGAAAAGAAGAAGAATTGGAGAGAGGTACAACAGTGAGCCCAGAAAATCGATTTAGCTACTCATGGGAAACAAGAAACAATGCAAGTAATTGAAGTAAAACATACTGTAAAATGAGTAGAAGAAAATGGAGCTCGACTCTTGTATTGATGTCACTTCAATCTTCAAGTTACAAGCACTCAATCCCTCTCTCTCACAAGTGTTTGTACTGAACTACAAATTGCAAACAAAATACAACTTTTACACTAGCTAACAAAGAGCCTAAATCCTTAAAGAATTAACAAAAATTCTAATCCTAGTCTTCGCTCCTTTTTGCCCTGTTGAAACTGGTATTTATAGGGAAAAACCAGAGCGGGGGAATCATATGAAGATTGGGGGAGCAAACGCTCCCCAACAGAGTCAACAGACCCACGAAAACGCGACTAGGGCCGCGTTTCTGCGGTCCTGGTGTGGCCAGTTGGCCACACCCAATTGGTGGGAGCTCCTGGTTTGGTGATTCTCCTGTATCTTCTTCTGGTTTTCTCGTTTCTGCTCCAGGATTTGACGAAACAGCCTTTGATTGTTGGCTTCAACCGTTTGATTTTAGAGGATTCTTTTCAACCGGTTTTCAACCTCTCTGATATGCCAAGATTTTGCCCTGATTCATTGATTTCGAATTTATTCTGAATTAAATCAGAATTTGGTGGGCTTTTGGGCTTATTTCTCATTCCTTTCTTTTAGCAATTGGGCCTACATCAAACAAAGAAGAAGAAGACTTGTTAATAGGATTCATTAGCTAAAAAGAATGGTAAGGTGACAATGTATATGCATATATGTGACTAATCAACAAACATGTTTGAGTAAAAATCAAACCATGTTACAAACATTTTGAACCATTTTTGTGACTTACAAATTTTACCGAAAACCAAAATCCGTATTTTCCAAAACTTGGATTTTTGAAATGGAAAACCGTTTTCTCCATAACACTTGTAAATACAAAAACATGATATTTAAACAACTTTGAAGTATATAGTATATGGATAGAATCCAATATACATGAAATATAGTATATCAATGTTTTTAACATAAAAACCAAGATCGGTTAAACCAAAAACCAAAATATGAAACTTGAAACAAGTGTGTGTGTTGTGAACTTGAGCATATCACACTATCTAATCTTTAACAATGGATCTAAATCATAAACTATTCTAAAACAAACCGAGGTCTTCTTGTAGAGCGCCATCTCCAAGTCGACTCGATCCAAACGTGATCCACCGAGCTTGACTCCAAACGAGTGCTAGATATGAACTTGATGCTCGGACTCTTGAATCACCATATGAAAGCTCCAAAACACCTTTGTTGAAGCTAATTACCTACTAATATCTTGGTTAAATATCTGAAACTAAATATCATAAAATTATTAGTAAAGTATAGCTACATGAGTTAATCATCATCAAAACTAGAGTGAAAGGCCTCTGGGCCAACAAGGTATCCGTACCGGAGCAATGGCCTAATTATGTCAAACCACTGTTCTTCAAGGTTTCGCCTCTCAATCCCCAACCTTAGACACCGATTTGATAAGAGTCAACTTCTAACAACTTCTCCCTTAGGTCAATCTCTTAAATGAGTCCGAGATGCCCTAGGGGCCAACGTCTAGCAATTTTTATTAGGCTTGGGTTGTATGAGTGGGGAGGTGATTTTTGAGCTAAAGGAGGGTAATGACTTTCCCACCTTATATTGTTTTAGGTTTTTGCCCTTACGTTCAATTTGTGCAAGTGTACAATTTAGATAAAATACAATATATTGGAATGAAAATTGACACGTGCCTAGATGCAAATGTCTAAACCGTTTTAAAGCATCCAATTTTCGTATTTTAGTTCTTAAAATTATTTACAGTGCACAGGTAATATAAATAAAAATTAGCAGCAGAATATAAAAATATATAAGAATTTACCCAACCACACAAGAGCAAGCGTGGACTTCTGTAATGCTAAAAATTTAACCGGTACACAAAAAACAAAGAAGAAAAGTTAACAAAAACGTGAATTCAAACCGTTCTCATCCCTGGCAACGGTGTCAAAATTTGATCGGGGGAAAACCGTGCACAAAAATATGTCGTTTTGAAATCAAGAGTTGAAGTGTGTGCTTTGGCTTTCTCGATACTACCGTTATAGCATAGAGGCTAAAACGAGTCGAATCCACAAGGATGGGAGGCGATAGAAGCTTTACCGGTTGATTCACGTGTGTATTAACGATTCTTCAATGTTTGAAAGAATGAAAAGAAAACAAAACAAAAAATGAAAAGAGAAGTACGGTGAAACACAAAGAATGAGAAACATAGAAGATAAGATGTTTGTGATTTTAGAATATTTCTAAAACAAAGTGAAAAAGATAAAGAAAACTCATGGCTACTAACTACTAATGACTCCACTAACATGCTAACCTCTTAGTGATAGTTGCCTCACATGTATCCTTGGCAATCACTAGTCCTTAGTTCAAGAGCGTTACAAAGCATGGCTCATATGTTAACTTGCACATCCAAATTCAACCAACAAGTGCAAACTAAACTTAAATTATCAAAACTCAATAAGAGTAAGCATGAAATAAAGTAATGTTAGCTTATTAGAGATTAGATGTTAGAGTATTAGATCCATCATCATGAGCCATCGTTGGCTCTTGCAAGAGCAAGGCCAAGTAGAGGCTATTAGATTCATGTGGATTATCAAGTAAGAAGTTAGCAAGTTAGCGGTTAGTAGTTAGTTGCCATGAGAGAAAATTAGCTAAACATGTAAAAGGAGTTAGAGAAGAAAATAAAGATAAGTTAAGAGAGCACTTTTCATAGATTGTCACCTTCTATTACAAGCACTCTTGCTTCCTCACCATATACCACTCTCTCTCCTATTACAAGATCTAAAAGAAATGAAAAATACAAAGGAGGAAGAAGAAGAACACTAACCTAAACTACCCTAAACTATAAAATGCAGATGAAAACTACCCTAAACTCTGTATATCTTGCTGAAGGAGAACCCCAGCAGTATTTATAGGCACCAGGAGAAAGGGGGGCCGGGGGCAAACCCTAGCCCAAAGTATGAGCGCGGCCGCGCCCGTACAAGCCACATTTTCGCGGCTCTTCTAGAGCCGTGTGTGCGGCGCTTCTGGTCGCGCGCTGTCCCGTCTGTCCCCTGATCGGGGGAAAACCGCGCACAAAAAGTGTATGTTTTGAAATGAAGATTTAAAGTGTGTGTGCTTTGGCTTCCTCGATACTTCCGTTATAGCATAGAGGCTAAAACGAGTCGAATCCACAAGGACGGGAGGCGATAGAAGCTTTACCTGTTGATTCACGTGTTTGTTAAAGATTCTTCAAAGTTTTAAAGAATGAAAAGAAAAGAAAGTAAAGAATGAAAAGAGAGGTACGGTGAAATACGAAGAAGTGGGAAACATGGAAAAGAATGATTTTTGTGATTTTTGTATATCTAAAACAAAGTGAAAGAGAAAGAAAACTCATGGCTATTAACTACTAATGACTCCACCAACACGCTAACCTCTTAGTGATGTTGCCTCACATGTATCATTGGCCATCACTAGTCCTTGGTTCAAGAGCTTTACAAAGCATAGCCCATATGTAACTCTTCACAACCCAACTCAACAAAACAAGTACAAGCTACACTTACATCATCAAAACCCAATAAGAACAAGCATGAAATAAAGTAATGTTAGCTTGTTAGAGAGTTAAGAAGTTAGAGTTAGATCCATCATCATGAGCCATCAATGGCTCTTGCAAGAGCAAGGCCAAAACGAGGCTATTAGATTCATGTGGATTATCATAAAGAAGTTAGACTAGTTGGTGGTTAGTAGTTAGTTTTCATGAGAGAAAAGATTAGCTATGCATGTAAAAGAAGTTAGATAGAAAACAAAGAGAGGTAAAGAGAGAACCTTTCATAGCTTGTCACCTTCTATTACAAGTACTCTTGCATTCCACTCATGTATCACTCTTTCTCCTAATACAAGATCTAAAACAAAATGGAAAATACAATGGGGAAGAAGAAGAACTAACCTAACTTAAACTAAACTACAAAATGGAATGAAAAACTACTCCTAACTCTGCATCTGCTCGCTCTGGAACCCCAGGGGGGTATTTATAGGCATCAGGGGAATAGGGGGCCAGGGGACAAATCCTGGCCCGAAGCGGCGCGCGCACCGCGGCCATTCAATGGCCGCACGCGCGGCGCTTCGAGCCGCGCGCGGTCCCTTCTGTCCCCTGTCAGTTATGGTTCCCGATTTCTGGTTTTGCACCCCTGGTTTTGATGAATCAGCTCCTCTAGGTCAATGGCTATTCATGTAGGCTTTTAATCACCAATTAAATGGTGATTTAGATCTTCTTCTTCATTTGCACACCATGAACCTAGGATCAAGCAAGTAAGGTATTATTAACAGAATTTATTATCAAATAAATGTGAGAATGTGATGAAAATTATGCAAAGTTAGAGACTAATCACACCCCCACACTTATCTTTTGCTCGTCCCGAGCAAAACAAAAAACTAAGAAATTATTACACCACTTTCGCAGGTGATGCGATGGCACTGAGCATGTGCAACAAGCCGTTAAACCTCTAAGTTTCCCCTAGAGAAGGAGTTTTGTCTCATGAGGGTTTTCAGCGGATTACACCCACAAAATCCATAAAGAAAGAAATCAAATGTTAGTATTTTGAAAACACATTTTGAAATAGAGAAAAGTGTTGAAGTATTTTTGAGAAAATATAAGTGATCTAAGGTCATAGGTTAACCAAAAATTGTTCTTTCTTAAACTAAGTCAAAATACAAAAAATCTTGTTATAAATTAAATGTAAGAATTTAAAATTGAATTGACTCTTTGATCTTTCATAAAACTCTTAGAAAAATATGCACTTTGTGAACTGTGAAGATTTTCGGGATATCGACTCAAACTTTCATGCCATTTATTTAATATATATTATTTTTTCTATTTATTTTTTTCTTTTTTCTTTTTATTCTTTTTTTCTTTCCTTAGTTTTCTTAGGCTTTCTTATTTACCCGGGTAGTGAGCCTTTAGCCGGTGACTCCCAAACCAGATGGTCTTAGGGCACCAGATGAGAAAACATCCCTGAGGCATAATTACCCAGATGAGAAAACATCACTTAAGGACTCGAGTAAATAAGGCCACAAAACTAAAGGAGATTATTTTTTTGTCCACCGTTTTAGGTGTGAATAATCATGCTTCCTGAGGCATAATTACCCAACTTCAATAAGTGGTTTTTATTATCATAATAATTTTTTATATATATATATATTTTTATGGCATTTCTAGTCTTTGTTTCAATCCCAAAAATTGTGTAAGTGTGAAGTGCATAATTCTAAGGCAAAAAAATTTAAGATCAAATTATCTTTTCAATCTTACTTTCTTATCCTAAAATTTAAACAAGATCTATTATTTTGACTTGGTTTAAAATTTCATAATTTTAGGTCTTCCTAATTCCTAAGATAATCTTAATTTTCTTAAAATGGATCAAAACTATTTCTCTTAATTCAAAAAGTTTTGTAAAAAGAAAAGAAAAGAGTTTTTTTTTTTTTTTATTTAAAAAGAAGTGTAAAAGAAAGAAAATGTAAAACTAACTATGTTAGTAAACCCCCCCATACTTATCTCACGCATTGTCCTCAATGCATCGTGAATGTGTATATACATGAAATAAATGGGAGAGAAGAAAAATTACCGTAAGGGGGTGGCTCCGGTGGTGGTCTGATTGGGCCAAGCGTTGCTACCCAATCAAAATAGCGTGGATCGTGCAGGAACCCACCAATGACCTCTTTAATATGACCCAATAAAATGTTGATTGAATGAATGATCTTATTTAAAAAATTATCCCCATCTAATTTCCAATTTTCAAAAATAATTATTGAGTCATTTTGTCAACATTCTTGTCCAACAATGAAGTGTGATTTTGGAAGATGATGGATTTGGACTCAAAGGAATCAGGAATAAAAACTGATACCGACTCGGGATGTTGACTCAGATCAAGTCGAGAGTCAATAATGAGAGTCGAATTGGTTCAAAAATAGGGTCCAAACCAAAGAAGTGATGTTCATACACTTTCCCCATGAATGAAGTGTGATCATGAGAGATTGGTGATTCCATTTCATGGTGTACTGGTATAGAATTAACGTTGACTCCGGAATAGAGAAAAAATCTGGTAAAGATACCAGAGTCATTATTGAATTAAAAAGTGAAATGGAATTACTAACATGAGGTTCAGGATCACAGTCAGGTTCGGTTTCAATTTCAGGAAAGGGATAACTTGCCAGAATGTCCAGGCGATTTTCATAACTTGGAGCGTGGTCAAGTTCAAATGTATGTTCTAAAATTGAAGCTGGATTTCCAAAATGACATGATTCATGGGTCCAATCAGTAGAGTTAGGGATATAAGAATCGGTCAAAGGTTGACAAGAAAGGCTTTCCTCGCTCTCATTGATCAATTCGCTCAAAAGTGAATCTAACCTACTGATAGGCAGGGTAGCAGAATTTTGAATCTGAATCATGTCTTCCATACTTTTTGCAATTGGTTCTTCTTGAAAAAGTGAGTATGGAAGTTGATTTTGAAAATTATGGTAAATTTGTGAGTCCATCGAATTTTACGATTGATGCTCGGACTCACGCAAGGGTTCCATACTCAAGTCCAGTACTGATGGTTGTTCATTTTGAATAGGTGAGACTGGAAAAGATGAGTAGGACTCTTGAAAATTTGGTTGAGATGAGGAGTCCAACATGTTTTGCACTCTATCACAAAAGACTTCCAAACGCTTTTCTAGCTCAGATTCGTCTTCAATTGGATGCTCTAGAAAAGAAGTATGTGGAGTTTGATGTGGGAAGGATTGTGATTTCAGCAAATTTTGCATTTGTTGTAGGGACTCTTCTATACTCCTTTCCAATGATGATTTTTCTTCGGGTGGTGGAATAGGAAAAGGAGTATATGAACTAAAATCGGGGAATGAATTTTGTGAAAATTGTGGACAAGACGGTTGAAAGTTTGACTCAGGGGAGTTGAATCCCCATTGACTCTGTGAAGAGTAGAAATTATTTTGAAAATTATGGTCATAAGATTGGGGATATGGGTCATATTGAGTCGGATAATCTCAACTCGGTATATATTGTTGGTTCATGTTGTACATAGCCGGGTTAGAATTATCCGAGTCAAATGAGGTCGGAGTGAAATATGGATTCATGTTAGGATTGAAGGAATTGTTGTTGTTGAAATCCATATCACAATTTACAAAAAAGAAGAACAAACAAACCATCAAACAAACAAACAAAAAGAAAAGAAAACAAGCCTATGCTAGGGTTGACTTAGACCTAGACGACTCCTAACTGGTTAGACTGTCCACGGGGGGTCTATTGTCGGAAGCTGACCACTAGTTAATCGGCCAGGTAGGGGCAAGATCAGTGGGAGGTATCCGTGCCGGAGCAACGGGCCTAATTATGCCAAACCACTGTTCTTCGAGGTTTCGCCTCTCAATCCCCAACCTTAGACACCGATTTAGCAAGAGTCAAATTCTAACAACTTCCCCCTTAGGTCAATCTCCTAAATGAGTCCGAGATGTCCCTAGGGGCCAACGTCTAGAAATTTTTATTAAGGCTTAGGTTGTGTGAGTGGGGAGGTGATTTTTGGGCTAAGGGAGGGTAATAACTTCCCCACCTTATGTTGTATTGGGTGTTGCCCTTAGGTTAAATTTGTGCAAGTGTGCAATATAGATAAGATGAACACAAAAAGCGAGTAAATCACTGAAGTGTTTGTCCTAACTATATGCTATGCAATATGTACACCTCCTATCAATATCACAACAACATAAGAACGAAATACAGTATATTGGAATGAAAATTGACACGTGCCTAGATGCAAATGTCTAAACCGTTTTAAAGCATCCAATTTTTCGTATTTTAGTTCTTAAAATTATTTACAGTGTACAGGTGATATAAACAAAACTTAGCAGCAGAATATAAAAATATACAAGAATTTACCCGACCACACTTGAGCAAGTGTGGATTTCTGCAATGCTAAAACTTTAACCTGCACACAAAAAAAAACAAAGAAGAAAAGTTAACAAAAATGTGAAATCAAACCGTTCCCATCCCCGGCAATGGCGCCAAAATTTGATCGGGGGAAAACCGCGCACAAAAAGTGTATGTTTTGAAATGAAGATTTAAAGTGTGTGTGCTTTGGCTTCCTCGATACTTCCGTTATAGCATAGAGGCTAAAACGAGTCGAATCCACAAGGACGGGAGGCGATAGAAGCTTTACCGGTTGATTCACGTGTTTGTTAAAGATTCTTTAAAGTTTTAAAGAATGAAAAGAAAAGAAAGTAAAGAATGAAAGAGAGGTACGGTAAAATACGAAGAAGTGGGAAACATGGAAAAGAATGATTTTTGTGATTTTTGTATATCTAAAACAAAGTGAAAGAGAAAGAAAACTCACGGCTATTAACTACTAATGACTCCACCAACACGCTAACCTCTTAGTGATAGCTGCCTCACATGTATCATTGGCCATCACTAGTCCTTGGTTCAAGAGCTTTACAAAGCATAGCCCATATGTAACTCTTCACAACCCAACTCAACAAAACAAGTACAAGCTACACTTACATCATCAAAACCCAATAAGAGCAAGCATGAAATAAAGTAATGTTAGCTTGTTAGATAGTTAAGAAGTTAGAGTTAGATCCATCATCATGAGCCATCAATGACTCTTGCAAGATCAAGGCCAAAACGAGGCTATTAGATTCATGTGGATTATCATAAAGAAGTTAGACTAGTTGGTGGTTAGTAGTTAGTTGCCATGAGAGAAAAGATTAGCTATGCATGTAAAAGAAGTTAGATAGAAAACAAAGAGAGGTAAAGAGAGAACCTTTCATAGCTTGTCACCTTCTATTACAAGTACTCTTGCATTCCACTCATGTATCACTCTTTCTCCTAATACAAGATCTAAAACAAAATGGAAAATACAATGGGGAAGAAGAAGAACTAACCTAACTTAAACTAAACTACAAAATGGAATGAAAAACTACTCCTAACTCTGCATCTGCTCGCTCTGGAATCCCAGGGGGGTATTTATAGGCATCAGGGGAATAGGGGCCAGGGGACAAACCCTGGCCCGAAGTGGCGCGCGCACCGCGGCCATTCAATGGCCGAGCGCGGCGCTTCGAGCCGCGCGCGGTCCCTTCTGTCCCCTGTCAGTTATGGTGCCCGGTTTCTGGTTTTGCACCCCTGGTTTTGATGAATCAGCTCCTCTAGGTCAATGGCTATTCATGTAGGCTTTTAATCACCAATTAAATGGTGATTTAGATCTTCTTCTTCATTTGCACACCATGAACCTAGGATCAAGCAAGTAAGGTATTATTAGCAGAATTTATTATCAAATAAATGTGAGAATGTGATGAAAATTATGCAAAGTTAGAGACTAATCATCCCCTGTCAGAGTCACTGCCCGGTTTCTAGTTTTCAGCCCCTGGTTTTGACAAAATAGCTCTCCAAAGTCAATGGCTAGATTATAGGCCTTTAATCACCCATTAAATTGTGATTTAGGGTCTTCTTCTTCATTGCACACTATGATCCTAGAAACATGTAAGAGAGGTGTTTATTAGCAGAATTTCATATGAAATAAACGTGAAGATGTGGTATAAAATATGCAATTTTTGAGGCTAATCAAGCGGCAGTCCCCAAAATACCAACAGGCCACCATCTGTCGGTGGAGCTTCAGTAGCTCCCTCCTCCTTGAGCCGAGATAAGGGCTCAGGCTTAGTTTTGAGCAGGGTTAATGGAAGCATCATTGTCATAACATTCTTTTCGGAGGGCACTTCAATTATGAGGGGGTGTTCCCCAGGTATCTCCGCGTCCCTGTCTACCTGCTCGAAAAGCGCATCCACACCCTCCTAGAGAACCTTAATGGCTGATAAATCTCCCTGAGCTCTAGAGTCCATGTGCTCGAAGGGGCCGACTAAAGCATCCTCCGCCACGCGGGACTGCGTAGCACTCGAGGCGGGGCAAGCGGCCCCCGCTGACAGTAGATCCCACTGAAAGCACACCTAGAAGGGGGGTGAATAGGTGTACGTGCTAATCTAGTGAACTAAGTGCGCTAAATGCGGAAGCTAATGCAAATTTTGCAACACACTTAATACAATCAACAAGTGTAGCTGAATTCCCCGTGAAGGGCTCTGGACTAACTCCTCTTGATTCCCCTAGATATGGGTTGAGGTGCTATGTGAAGCTCTTGTTAATTAAGTACAAGTGAGGCACACACAAACAACCAAGCATATAAGATAGTGCAATATAAATGATGCAAGGCACAACACAAGCAAATAAGATATGTATGATATGAATGATGCTTTGCACAAAATAAAGAGAGAGAGTTGAGAGATATTGGATCAAACGCAAACACAAGGATATGTTTCGAGGTTCGAGCCCCTAGCTCTACATCCCCGCCTACACCACCGTGTAGGATTTCCAATCCACTATCTCCCACCGAGGGAACCTCTACCGAAGTGGATTTTTACAACAAGGGAGTACCGAACTCCTCTCTCAAACACCACCTCACAGCCGAGGGGTAGGCCCGTAGCCAAACAACCACAACACCTCTACCGAAGAGGGTTTACAACCAAACTCCACCTCTCACTAGAGGGAGCAAACCAATCACCCAATCAACCTCTACCAAAGAGGGATACAACAAGAACAAGGGTGTACAACTTGGAGGTTTCCACAACCTCAAACAAACTCTCTTTTTCTCTTTTCCACAAAAACAAAGATCCTAATAGATTAGGATAGGAGATATAGCTCAAGTGTGGAATCAAGGTGTTTTTGGAAACAAGCAACAAAGAAAAACTACTTGGGAAATCTCTTGTAGATGATAGAAATGAAAATCCAAAACAATATCCCAAAACCTAGTTTTCTTTGATTTTTCAAAACCCTTGAAAAACAATAAAGATGAAAACTTTTAAGCTTTAAAACTCTTTTAAAACTTCTTTTAAACTCAGGAGAAACTGGGATTTTTCTCTTGTAAAAACCTTGGCCAAAATCCCAAAGAATTGGGGTTTATATAGGCCCATCAGAAAACTAGCCGTTAGGCTGATGTGGCAGCCTGACAGGCAACCGGTCGACCGGAATGGTCGACCGCCAACGGTCTAAAATCCGACCGTTGGAGCCTCCGGTCGACCGTCCCGGTCGACCCAAATAAACAGAGAGCACTGCTCTCAGACTCGGTCGACCCTGACGGTCGACCGTCCCAGTGTCTGCCAAACGTGCACAGTTTTGTGTACGTCGGTCGACCGACCCGGTCGACCGACTTCATCCCAAGTCGACTAGGTCAGTTGACTAGTCGACTGGTTGAAGCCTGGAACAAAAAACTGAGTCAGAAAAATAGTTTAAAAAATATTTGAAAAATCTTTTAAGTCTTCTAAAAATCCACAAAACTTGTTTTAACATTTATATTGAAACACAAACAAGTGATAAAAATTTCAAGACATATATCAATCATATCAATTTATTTTTGAGTCTTGCAAATTTTATCAAAACCAACACTTGTATTTTATCAAACTTGATTTTTCCAAAACATGAATAGGAAATTCAAAATAAGTTTGTTTAGAAATTAATCATGCATGTATAGAATGAAAACAACTATACATATATCAATTTAAACTTGTTTTGATCAACTATTCATGAAAACAAAAACCAAACATAAAACGTGTGTGTTTGTGCACTTGAGCATATCAACTATACTAAGCTTTACAAATGGATCTAAAACACACTAAACTATGGATACCTAAGTCTTCTTGACGATCTTCATCTTCAAGGCGACTCGATCCACAAACACCGTGATCCATGAGCTAGGCAAGGTATGATCTTGATGCTTTGGCCCTGGAATCACCATGAAAAGCTTCTAAACACCTTTGTTGAAGCTAATCACCAACTAATATCTTATTAAATGATCTGAGACTAGAAACACAAGATTATTAGTAAACATAACTACATGAGTTAATCATCATCAAAACTAGGGTGGAAGGCCTTTGGGCCAACAATCTCCCCCTTTTTGATGATGACAAAACTCATGGAGTTATATATGCATGGATTAAAGTTAAGCTTCAAAGAAGCTCCCCCTTAACTCATGCATAAACAAATAAACATAATAAATATGCAATGAAGGCTTTTAAACATGAATGCATAAATATGCATAAATAATAAAAAGGTTCTAGATACCAATGCAATGTTCAGAAACAAAACATGCTCTAGATACCAATTAACATTAAACTATATTAAACTTAATATATGCAAAACATAAATATGCATATATAAAACATGAACAAATCATGCATATTAAAAAAACAACTTCTCTATTAGAGTTTATGAGTTTTATATAATGCATGTTAAACTCACAAATAATTCTCCCCCTTTTTGTCAATCATCAACAAAGGGGTAAACAATCAAAACAATAAAATGAGAGGTAAAAATCTTTCTCCCCCTTTTTGTCAATCAAAACAATAAAACAATGTTCTCCCCCTTTTTGTCTAAAACAAAAACAAAGTCAATAAGGGGTGTCTATCAATTAGGATACAATTGAAAATATGTCAATGAAGCATCTTGATACCAATTGAAAATAAACATTGGTCAATCAACAAATGGTATATGCTATATACATTCATGAAGAGGAAGACGCTAAGTTAGCTTCCCAACACATATGCATTACATGAAAGAGGGATGTTAAGCCCTAATTCACATAACACACATTATGTAATGCATAAGAGGAGATGTGAAGCTCCCCCTACACACGTGTACCACATAAAGAAGAGATGTTAAGCTCTTAAATACAAGATACACTCAACATGAATCTATATGTAGAAGAGATGTTAAGCTCTCCTTGCATATAGTCAATATAAATCAAAACTTTTGTATTTTTCTTTAAACAAAATTTTTAGATACCAATTTAAAACACAAGACATCTTGATATCAAAAGATAGTATTTTTCTTTTTAAGCCAAATAAACAATTGAAATGACTATTTTCTATCATAAAGTAAGGGAGTGGAAATACAAATACCAATTGAAATATGAAAATAGAATTTTCTCCCCCTTTATGAAATACCAACAAAAACTATGCGTAGGCTTGGAATAAGATACCAATTGAAAACTAAATCAATTGAAATAATAGTTGAAGCTCAAGCTCTAGCATAAACAAAATTTGTGCTCAAGATATAGAAATATAATAGCACAAATAAAACATATATATGTGTATGAAATAGAATGAGTACCAATCACCAATAGATGATACTAATTGATAACATATATACACAATAAACAATTATGAGTATACAAAAGGATCAAATTGATACCAATTGAAAGAGTTCAATGATACCAATTGAAATAACAACAAAAGCATGGTATAACTCATATCAAAATGAAGAATACGAACTAGTTAAAATGGAGATATTTGTTAACTAGTACGAAATCCTTCAAGCAAGGAATAAACTAAAAATAATTTTCATAAAACACATGTAAATCACATAGTACTTAAAAACACTCAATATTCAGTAAAGTTCATACATGCTCATGAAAAACATACTCATGAGAAATATTTTAAAAAATGGTGAGTGTACAAGTAATGTGTGACATGGCATTATGAAATTTCCAATTAAGCTCAAGATTCCTTGAAACAATAAAAAAAAACATCAAAATCATTAAAAACTACTTAATCTTCAAGGCATATGTATGTCAAATACAAACTAAAGTATACATACATATCCAAAACATAACGAGTCCACAAAATATATGCATTAAGGCACGTGGCTCAAAAGATGTATATGTATAACAATAATTTGGATAAGGTAGACATATACATGAAGTTAAATATAAACACATGAAAACATGAATAACTAAATTTTCATTTAAAACAAAATTTTCATGTATATGTATGATTTGTCAACCATGAAGTATACATACATATCCCTAAACACAATTGAGTCCATATATAGATTTGCATGAAAGGCAAATGACTCAAGGGGTATACATGTATATCTTAAAGTTTGGCAATACAAACATATACATGAAGTGAAACACACAATCATAAAACAAATCCAAAAATATGAATACAAGTCTAAAATGTATGGATCATCAAAACTAAATTATACTAATACATCTAATGGGAACAAATAAGCATTGAAGCACAAACATATATAGATTTATTTATGGCCCACTATATGCATAAGTATAAATCCTAATCTTAATGAAAACTAACATCTAAACAAGTAATCTTAACATGAAGCATCAAAACACAATATAAAAATCAACATGATAAGCAAAAAAACATGATTATTATGAATATCCACATGTTATTAGAAATATGATATACGCAATAGCAACCATATAGTGAGAACACAAAAGAATTTATCCATATTAAACATGGGTGTCTCAAAATACTATACATGTATGTCAAGAATCTAATTAACATGGCATTTTCATAGTAATCAATCAAACATCAAAAACATGCTATGAAAGATACACATGGAAAGCATGTAAACATAATAAATGGGAGTAAAGGATTGTTACCAAAATCGAAGAAGCAACTCTCCTTGTCTCCAAAACATGGTGGTCCTCTCCACCAAACTTCCCTTGAAAGTGATGCATCCAATTGATTTCCTTTAAGTCCGAAACGCATCCACTCCAAGGTACGGCTACTCTCACGTCATGTGAGAGCCCACACCTACATCAAAAACACGAGGGGTGGTCTTTGGTACCCATATCTTTTTGGGTCCATGGGGGTTAGTACCTTTTCTAACCCAAACAAAATTCTTTGCTAAATTATCATTATGTATTCTATCATAGTAAAATTTAGCAAGGTGGCCCTTACGTCCACAATGTGTACAAGTGTACACAGGAGCATACATAGTGTGATGGTGTCCATGAGGAGCATGTGTATGCCGTGGAGGGTGTGCATGCATAAAGGATGGAACTTGTTTCTTTCGAACCAAGATTTCCAAACGTGAGTGGTTCATGGCACATTGGCTCATAGTGGAGCCCAAACAATCCACTTTCTTCTTCAACAAACAAATATCATCATTAATCTTAGAAGAAGAAGTGCATGCAAGGGGTGATCTAGGTGAAACTACCCTAGCATGGCAAACATGTGCATCAATCTTATTTTGCAAAGAGTTATTTTTCTTTAAACAAATTTCTAATTCTTTTGAGATAAAATCAATTTCTCTTTTTAAAGAATTATTTTCTTTTAAAACAAAATCAACTTTTGAAGATAAATTTTCATTTTTCTTCAAAAGAGTTTCACAATCATTATTGTTTTTCAAAAACTCATTTTCTTTAAGTGCAAGATCAAGTTGAGACTTTAATGAATCCCTTTCATTAGAAATCTCCTCCTTTTCTTGCAAAACAACATCAAGTCTAGCAATCAAATTTTTATTATCATTGTTAAGGCCTAGACTTTTCTTTTTCAACAAGTTATATTTTTCAATCAGTTTTTCGCAAACAATAGATTGTTCTTCATTCAAAGCATGGAGATCAACATAATCATTTGAAGAACTAGCACGATCATCATTATCTAGTTGAGATTCCGAATGTACCTCAAGGGAGTCATTCCCTTGGACCATGAAGCATTGTGAGTCGGATTCTCCACTAGACTCCTCCGGTTGATTTGGCAATTGAAGCTTGGAGGTGATGGTTGTTGTCAACTTGTTCCACACTACAAAAGCGGATTCAAAGTTAGAAACACACAAAAGATAATCTTTAGGTAATGTGCTTCTAATGGCCTCAAGGGCTTGTGCATTGGCCCCTATATGCTTGCGGTCACCAAGATAACATCTCTTGGTAGCGACAAGGAAAACATGCAAACCTAGGGTATTTAGGTACATGGACATCCTATACTTCCAAACAACAATGTTGGAAGGGTCAAAGCTAGGTGGGGTCATGAAGTCCATGGTAAACTATATGAGTGTGCAAACAAGCAAATGCAAACAATAGATTAGCAACCAAATGGATCTCACTCCTAGGATGTTAAGCCTAAGTATCAAGAGCACTAGCTCTGATACCAATTGAAAGCACACCTAGAGGGGGGGTAATAGGTGTACGTGCTAATCTAGTGAACTAAGTGCGCTAAATGCGGAAGCTAATGCAAATTTTGCAACACACTTAATACAATCAACAAGTGTAGCCGAATTTCCCGTGAAGGGCTCTGGACTAACACCTCTTGATTCCCCTAGATATGGGTTGAGGTGCTATGTGAAGCTCTTGTTGATTAAGTACAAGTGAGGCACACACAAACAACCAAGCATATAAGATAGTGCAATATAAATGATGCAAGGCACAACACAAGCAAATAAGATATGTATGATATGAATGATGCTTTGCACAAAATAAAGAGAGAGTGAGTTGAGAGATATTGGATCAAACGCAAACACAAGGATATGTTTCGAGGTTCGAGCCCCTAGCTCTACATCCCCGCCTACACCACCGTGTAGGATTCCAATCCACTATCTCCCACCGAGGGAACCTCTACCGAAGAGGATTTTTACAACAAGGGAGTACCGAACTCCTCTCTCAAACACCGCCTCACAACCGAGGGGTAGGCCTGTAGCCAAACAACCACAACACCTCTACCGAAGAGGGTTTACAACCAAACTCCACCTCTCACTAGAGGGAGCAAACCAATCACCCGATCAACCTGTTGGCCCAAAGGCCTATCACCCTAGTTTTGATGATGATCAACTCATGAAGTTATGATTACTAATGATCTTGTGTTTAATTAGTGACAGATTCTTTATCAAGATCTTAGTAGGTGCAAAGCTCAACAAAGGATAAATTGTCAAGATTTAGAGCTTGCATGATGTGATCCAAGGAGCTTTTGGATCAAGCTTGGACCAAGTCAAGAAGATGAGAAGCCTTCAAGGGAAGACTTCAAGGAGTTGAAGACTTGTGTCTAGGTATAAGATTTGTATTTTTGTTTTAGTAAAATGTAAAGGATAGATAGTTGGTGGATTGCTCAAGTCTATTTCACACACACACTCTTGATAGCACTCTTGTTAGAATTGTTTTCATAAAAGATTTTTAAAGTAGAAAAGATTTTTCATTTTGGAAAAATACAAGTTTGGTTTTTTGGTGGTTCTCATATACTTATTCTTCAACCAAAACCAAGTTTTATGCTTAATATCAAAAACATAGATATTTCATCTTGATTGTGTAGTGGATCATATCCATACACACTATGCTTTAAAATGAACTCAAATATCTTGTTTTTGTATTTTGTGAAGTTATGGAAAAACAAGTTTTAGAAAAACATATTTTTAGAAAAACAGTTTTTATTGTGATTAAAACTATTTTTTAGATTTACTGTGAATTTATGGGATTTTTATTGAGTAAAAAGACCTATTTTCAAATCCCGTATCTGTGCAGAACTGTGCAAACTGTTTCAGGCTTCAGCGGTCGACCGGACCGGTCGACCGGGTCTGAAGTCGGTCGACCGGATCAGTCGACCGACGTGCACAGACGTGCACGCCTTGGTGCACTGGAGGACGGTCGACCGGGTCGGTCGACCGCTTCAGAGAGCTTGGCTCTCGGGAAATATCGGTCGACCGGGCCGGTCGACCGACAGAGAGTTAACTCTCTTCTCCAGTTGCGCGGTCGACCGGGCCGGTCGACCGGAGGCTGCAACGGTCACATTTTTGACCGTTGCCGGTCGACCGGACCGGTCGACCGGTAGCTCTGACAGAGCCCAACGGTCAGATTTTTCTGGCCTCTATAAAAGGGGGTTTTGTCATTGTTTTAAGCCAAGATTTTTGGAGACCTTAGAGCTAGTTTTTCCCAGTCTTTCTGAAGGGTTTTCCCCACAAAATTAGAGTCAATACTTCCAATTAAAAGGAGAGTTTTATCAAAGAGTGTAAAAGAGATTTTCTTGAGTTTTTCACCAAAGATTCTTTCCTTGCTTTCTCACACAAACACTTGAGCATCCATTGAGCTATTCATCCTATAGGTGTTGTAGTGAGAGTTTTTTGTAGGTGATCAAGTGTTTAGATCACCAAGATTTCATCTTGTTCTTTGAGAAGGCGGACGGTTGTGTTCGCGGTTTGATTGAGGGTCCTAGTGAGGACTTGGTGTTGTTGGGTCCTAGTGAGGACTTGTAGCTTGAGGTGCGGCCTCGACGAGCCGGTGGGCTTGTGGTGTGTAAGGGACTAGAGAGTCCGAGGGCTTGTAGGTGTTGCGGCACCGAGGAGAGATCCGGTGGGATCTTGCATAGTGGAAATCCTTCGTGTGTCGAAGGCGGGGATGTAGAGCAAGTGTGCTCGAACCTCGAAACAAACCCTTTGTGTTTGCGATTGCTCACTCTTGCTCTCTTTTTGTCTCTATTTTATATCTTGCATTCAATTTATTGTGTTCATCTTATATATGCATGATATATTCCCTTGTGCTCATAATTGATATACATACTTGCTTGGGATTGTTGTTAACACTAGTATTTAACCAAGAGAGCCAACGCGGCACCTCAACCCATTCAAGGGGAATCTAGAGGAGTTTGTCCAGAGCCTCGCAAGGGGAATTCGGCAACACTCTTGTGTTATACATAAGTGTTTAATTAAAAGAAGTTTAATTTGGTCAACTTAGTTTTAATTCCGCATTATTTGTTCATAAGTGACCATTAGATTAGCCATCACCTATTCACCCCCCCTCTAGGTGATCTTACAATTGGTATCAGAGCCAAGTGCTCTTGATATTGGGTCTAACAACCTAGAGTTAAAGATCCTCTTTTAGGCTAATCACAATATTTTTGTACATACACACCTCACCATGGACTTCATGTCATCACCCACCTTTGACATTCTTAACATCCAAATTTGGAAGGTTAAGATGTCTTTGTTCCTCAAAGGACTTGGCCTTAGTGTATATCTTGCCACAACTAATAAAGAATATTGCTTAAATGGTAAGAACATTGAGGCTAATGCAAAAGCCCTACATGCTTTAGTATCTTGCTTAGATAATGATTATTTGTCTAAGATGACTAATCTTGATTCGGCTTTTGTAGTATGGAACACCCTCATCTCCCTTAGCGAGAAAGATCAATACTATGCGGGGAGCGATTCGGACGTTGGAAGCGACATCTCCAACGTGTGCTACATGGTCCAAGGGGATAACCCCTTGAGGTAAACTCCGAATCCGAGGATGAGGATGTTAATATGTCATATGATGAGCTTAATACATTTTGCCAATTATTGCTTGAGAAATATGACATGATTAAAAAGAATAATAAAAATTTGAAAAAGGAAATTGCTTGCATGCATAAGGAACATGACTCATATAGAAATAACATTGCATGCTTAGAAAAAGATAATGAAAGTTGGAAAAAGAAATTTGATTGCATGCATGTAGAAAATGATTCTTTTAGAAATAAACTTGCATGTTTAGAAAAAGAAAATGAGGATTTGAAAAATGAGAATATTTCCTTAATGTCTAAATTGAATGTTTTATGTGAAGGAAATATGATTTTGAAAAATAAGGTTGATATGGTGGAAAAACAAAAGGAAGTCATTTTGCAAGAAAATAAGTCTTTAAAAGAAAATTTGTTGAAAAAGAAAAGGATAATGTTTTTCAAAAGAAAAAGAAAATTGACTCTTCATCTCATCATGCTTTTCATGCCACCACTAATGAGATTAAAAATTTGAAAAATAAATTGATAATTTGAGCTCTAATTTGAGCTCATGTGCATTCAATCATACTAGATTGGAATCCTTGTTTCAAAAGAAACAAGTTCCTCATACTCATGCACATTCACATCATGCATATGCTTATGATACACATCATGCTAACACTCCCACTCATAAGTATGCTAAGGTGTACACATGTACACATTGTGGCCGCAAAGGCCATTTAGCAAAATTTTGTTATGAAAGGTTAAATGTTCTTATTTTTGATAAAAATAAAAATGCTTGGGTTCCTTACAAGACTAACCCCATAGGACCCAAGAAAATATGGGTACCAAAACCCCCACCCATGTTTTTGATGTAGGTGAGGGATCTCTCAAAACGTGAGAGATTTGGTGCCTTGATAGCGGATGCAATGGACATGATGGACAAACCTTTGGATGCATTGCTATCAAGGAAATTTTGGTGGGTCAACCACCATGCTTGGAGTTTTGGAGTTGGTAACAATTTCTAAACTTCTATTTTATTTATGTACATGCTTTTTATTTTCATAATATCATTCATAGCATGTTCATGTTTTAAGATTTTATGTGCTTCATGTGGCATTTACATGCTTAAATGTAGAATGTGTCAAAACTTGCATTTATACATATACAAATAGTGAACTACAATTGACTCATATATATTTGAACTTCATGCTCATTTGTATCCACTATATGCATGTGTATAGGCTAGTTTTGATGATTCGGTCATTTATACTTGTTATGCCTATCTTTGATCTTACTTCATGTATATGTGTGTTTAATTCAAATCTAATAAATATACATGTATACCCCTTGAGTCATTTGCCTTCATGCAATATATATTGGACTCTTTTCATATTTGGAATATGTATGCATATTGTTAGATTTGTATAAATCATACATATACCATGAAGATTGCTATTTTTATGAAAAATGATTTTGAGTTGATTTGTTTCGATGAAAATGATTTCTATGTTAATCATATTTGATTTGAGCTTAAATGACTACTTTCATAAAGATACTATTTACATAACCTTTGAACACTCATCTTTTAAGAAAATAGATAATGTTGAGCTTTATGGACTATGAGTGCTTGAACTTTTGTGTATTTAGTATTATTCATGGAAAACATTTGACTTTGTATTTTTGAAGGATCTTTAACTAGTTTGTCAAAAATCCATTTAAACTAATTATCTATTCTTCAAATTGATTCACATGATCCTATTTTTAATCATATGGATAAATTCTTTTGTATTTTCAAAATTTATTTGATGCTTCATGATTTGAATATTAGTTTAAATGTTAGCATTTGTCAACACTTGGATTTATACTTATACACATTATGGATCACAAATAAATCTATATATGATTGGGTTTAAATGCTTATTTGTGCCCATTAGGTGTGTTAGTATAGCCTAAGTTTTGATGATTGTTACATTGTAAACTTGTATTCTCTTTTTGGATTTATGCTATGATCATGTGCTTTCATTTCATGTATATGTTTATTTTGTCAAAACATTAAGATATACATGGATACCTCTTGAGTCATTTGCCTTTAATGCAAATCTATTTATATAGACTCAATTGTGTTTAAGAGATATGTATGTACACTTATTGCATTGACTAAACATACATATGCCATGAAATACAATTTTGTTGATTTTCATGTATTAAAAATTTGTGATGATTTTTCATGTATTCAAAATTTATAAGAATATTGAGTTTTATTGCCACCTTCATGATGCCATGTTCCACATAACACAAGTACACTCACCTTTTATTATATATGAACTTTATGGATATTAGAGTGTTTTTAGTGCCATGTGATTTACTTGTGGTTCATGAAAACTTTTGACTTATTCCTTGGTTGAAGGATTCCTTACTAGTTTTCAAAAATATTTTCATTTAACTAGTTTAAATTCTTCATATGGTAGAGTATATGATAAGCTTAATCTCTTCAATTGGTATCATTGGATATTTTCAATTGGTATCAATATTTTTATATATACTCATATTTTGATTGTATGTATGAATGCTTTCAAATTATATCAATTTCTATTGGTATTATCTTGTCATACATATATGTTATCTATTTGTGCTTGTTTTATAATTAGTATCTTCTATAGCACAAAGGTTGGTTAATGCTAAGCTTAATTAGAATTTCAAATTGGTATCAAAAATTTGTGTATGGTTATTTTACAATTGGTACTTTGAAAATTTTGTTAATTGATATCTTAAAATATGACCTTTTCTAAGATATCTCAAAATTTGTGTATTGAGCAAAATTCAAAAATTTTATTTTGATAAAGAAAAACTTAAAATTTTTTTTGGTTTGTATTGCCTATATGCAAGGAGAGCTTAACATCTCTTCTACATGTAGATTCATGTTGAGTGTATTGTGTAATGAGGAGCTTAACATCTCTTCTTTATGTGGTACACGTGTGTAGGGGGAGCTTCACATCTCCTCTTATGCATTACATAATATGTGTTATGTGAGTTAGGGCTTGTCATCCCTTCTTCATGTAATGCATATGTGTAGGGAAGTTAACTTAACGTCTTCCTCTTCATGAATGTATATCGCATATAAATCTTTATTGGTTGATTTGTATACCCCTCCTTATTTCTTTGTTTTTGACAAAAAGGGGGAGAAAATTTTTTTTGATTTGATTTTACTTTGAACCCTTTGTTGATGATTGACAAAAAGGGGGAGAAGTATTTGAGTATATATGCATGTTTTCTTTACTTAAGGGGGAGAAGTATTTGTCTTCCTGTTAGTTATGCATATATGTTTTTTTGTATTGGTTTGCAAATAATAGGAGAAAAAGATTTGTTTTTGTGTTATCTCCATTCATTTGCATACATGTCATGTGCTTCATTGTCATATCTTTATCATTTATTTGATATGCATGAGTTAAGGGGGAGCTTCTTTGAAGCTTTACTTTAATCCATGCATATATAACTTCATGAGTTTTGTCATCATCAAAAAGGGGGAGATTGTTGGCCCAAAGGCCTATCACCCTAGTTTTGATGATGATCAACTCATGAAGTTATGATTACTAATGATCTTGTGTTTAATTAGTGACAGATTCTTTATCAAGATCTTAGTAAGTGCAAAGCTCAACAAAGGATAAATTGTCAAGATTTAGAGCTTGCATGATGTGATCCAAGGAGCTTTTGGATCAAGCTTGGACCAAGTCAAGAAGATGAGAAGCCTTCAAGGGAAGACTTCAAGGAGTTGAAGACTTGTGTCTAGGTATAAGATTTGTATTTTTGTTTTAGTAAAAATGTAAAGGATAGATAGTTGGTGGATTGCTCAAGTCTATTTCACACACACACTCTTGATAGCACTCTTGTTAGAATTGTTTTCATAAAAGATTTTTAAAGTAGAAAAGATTTTTCATTTTGGAAAAATACAAGTTTGGTTTTTTGGTGGTTCTCATATACTTATCCTTCAACCAAAACCAAGTTTTATGCTTAATATCAAAAACATAGATATTTCATCTTGATTGTGTAGTGGATCATATCCATACACACTATGCTTTAAAATGAACTCAAATATCTTGTTTTTGTATTTTGTGAAGTTATGGAAAAACAAGTTTTAGAAAAACATATTTTTAGAAAAACAGTTTTTATTGTGATTAAAACTATTTTTTAGATTTACTGTGAATTTATGGGATTTTTATTGAGTAAAAAGACCTATTTTCAAATCCCGTATCTGTGCAGAACTGTGCAAACTGTTTCAGGCTTCAGCGGTCGACCGGACCGGTCGACCGGGTCTGAAGTCGGTCGACCGGATCAGTCGACCGACGTGCACAGACGTGCACGCCTTGGTGCACTGGAGGACGGTCGACCGGGTCGGTCGACCGCTTCAGAGAGCTTGGCTCTCGGGAAATATCGGTCGACCGGGCCGGTCGACCGACAGAGAGTTAACTCTCTTCTCCAGTTGCGCGGTCGACCGGGCCGGTCGACCGGAGGCTGCAACGGTCACATTTTTGACCGTTGCCGGTCGACCGGACCGGTCGACCGGTAGCTCTGACAGAGCCCAACGGTCAGATTTTTCTGGCCTCTATAAAAGGGGGTTTTGTCATTGTTTTAAGCCAAGATTTTTGGAGACCTTAGAGCTAGTTTTTCCCAGTCTTTCTGAAGGGTTTTTCTCCACAAAATTAGAGTCAATACTTCCAATTAAAAGGAGAGTTTTATCAAAGAGTGTAAAAGAGATTTTCTTGAGTTTTTCACCAAAGATTCTTTCCTTGCTTTCTCACACAAACACTTGAGCATCCATTGAGCTATTCATCCTATAGGTGTTGTAGTGAGAGTTTTTTGTAGGTGATCAAGTGTTTAGATCACCAAGATTTCATCTTGTTCTTTGAGAAGGCGGACGGTTGTGTTCGCGGTTTGATTGAGGGTCCTAGTGAGGACTTGGTGTTGTTGGGTCCTAGTGAGGACTTGTAGCTTGAGGTGCGGCCTCGACGAGCCGGTGGGCTTGTGGTGTGTAAGGGACTAGAGAGTCCGAGGGCTTGTAGGTGTTGCGGCACCGAGGAGAGATTCGGTGGGATCTTGCATAGTGGAAATCCTTCGTGTGTCGAAGGCGGGGATGTAGAGCAAGTGTGCTCGAACCTCGAAACAAACCCTTTGTGTTTGCGATTGCTCACTCTTGCTCCTTTTTGTCTCTATTTTATATCTTGCATTCAATTTATTGTGTTCATCTTATATATGCATGATATATTCCCTTGTGCTCATAATTGATATACATACTTGCTTGGGATTGTTGTTAACACTAGTATTCAACCAAGAGAGCCAACGCGGCACCTCAACCCATTCAAGGGGAATCTAGAGGAGTTTGTCCAGAGCCTCGCAAGGGGAATTCGGCAACACTCTTGTGTTATACATAAGTGTTTAATTAAAAGAAGTTTAATTTGGTCAACTTAGTTTTAATTCCGCATTATTTGTTCATAAGTGACCATTAGATTAGCCATCACCTATTCACCCCCCCTCTAGGTGATCTTACACAACCTCTACCAAAGAGGGATACAACAAGAACAAGGGTGTACAACTTGGAGGTTTCCACAACCTCAAACAAACTCTCTTTTTCTCTTTTTCACAAAAACAAAGATCCTAATAGATTAGGATAGGAGATATAGCTCAAGTGTGGAATCAAGGTGTTTTTGGAAACAAGCAACAAAGAAAAACTACTTGGGAAATCTCTTGTAGATGATAGAAATAAAAATCCAAAATAATATCCCAAAAACCTAGTTTTCTTTGATTTTCCAAAACACTTGAAAAACAATAAAGATGAAAACTTTTAAGCTTTAAAACTCTTTTAAAACTTCTTTTAAACTCAGGAGAAACTGGGATTTTTCTCTTGTAAAAACCTTGGCCAAAATCTCAAAGAATTGGGGTTTATATAGGCCCATCAGAAAACTAGCCGTTAGGCTGATGTGGCAGCCTGACAGGCAACCGGTCGACCGGAACGGTCGACCGCCAACGGTCTAAAATTTGACCGTTGGAGCCTCCGGTCGACCGTCCCGGTCAACCCAAACAAACAGAGAGCACTGCTCTCAGACCCGGTCGACCCTGACGGTTGACCGTCCCAGTGTCTGCCAAACGTGCACAGTTTTATGCACGTCGGTCGACCGACCCGGTCGACCGACTTCATCCGAAGTCGACTAGGTCAGTTGACTAGTCGACTGGTTGAAGCCTGGAACAGAAAACTGAGTCAGAAAAACAGTTTAAAAAATATTTTGAAAAATCTTTTAAGTCTTCTAAAATCCACAAAACTTGTTTTAACATTTTATATTGAAACACAAACAAGTGAAAAAAATTTCAAGACATATATCAATCATATCAATTTAATTTTGAGTCTTGCAAATTTTATCAAAACCAACACTTGTATTTTATCAAACTTGATTTTTCCAAAATATGAATAGGAAATTCAAAATAAGTTTGTTTAGAAATTAAGCATGCATGTATAGAATGAAAACAACTATACATTTATCAATTTAAACTTGTTTTGATCAACTATTCATGAAAACCAAAAACCAAACATAAAACGTGTGTGTTTGTGCACTTGAGCATATCAACTATACTATGCTTTACAAATGGATCTAAAACACACTAAACTATGGATACCTAAGTCTTCTTGATGATCTTCATCTTCAAGACAACTCGATCCACAAACACCGTGATCCATGAGCTAGGCAAGGTATGATCTTGATGCTTTGGCCCTTGAATCACCATGAAAAGCTTCTAAACACCTTTGTTGAAGCTAATCACCAACTAATATCTTGTTAAATGATCTGAGACTAGAAACACAAGATTATTAGTAAACATAACTACATGAGTTAATCATCATCAAAACTAGGGTGGAAGGCCTTTGGGCCAACAATCTCCCCCTTTTTGATGATGACAAAACTCATGGAGTTATATATGCATGGATTAAAGTTAAGCTTCAAAGAAGCTCCCCCTTAACTCCTGCATAAACAAATAAACATAATAAATATGCAATGATGGATTTTAAACATGAATGCATAAATATGCATAAACAATAAAAAGGTTCTAGATATCAATGCAATGTTCCAAAACAAAACATGCTCTAGATACCAATTAACATTAAACTATATTAAACTTAATATATGCAAAACATAAATATGCATATATAAAACATGAACAAACCATGCATATTAAAAAAACAACTTCTCTATTAGAGTTTATGAGTTTTATATAATGCATGTTAAACTCACAAATAATTCTCCCCCTTTTTGTCAATCATCAACAAAGGGGTAAACAATCAAAACAATAAAATGAGGGGTAAAAATCTTTCTCCCCCTTTTTGTCAATCAAAACAATAAAACAATGTTCTCCCCCTTTTGTCTAAAACAAAAACAAAGTCAATAAGGGGTGTCTATCAATTAGGATATCAATTGAAAATATATCAATGAAGCATCTTGATACCAATTGAAAATAAACATAGGTCAATCAACAAATGGTATATGCTATATACATTCATGAAGAGGAAGACGCTAAGTTAGCTTCCCAACACATATGCATTACATGAAAGAGGGATGTTAAGCCCTAATTCACATAACACACATTATGTAATGCATAAGAGGAGATGTGAAGCTCCCCCTACACACGTGTACCACATAAAGAAGAGATGTTAAGCTCTTCAATACAAGATACACTCAACATGAATCTATATGTAGAAGAGATGTTAAGCTCTCCTTGCATATAGTCAATATAAATCAAAACTTTTGTATTTTTCTTTAAACAAAATTTTTAGATACCAATTTAAAACACAAGACATCTTGATATCAAAAGATAGTATTTTTCTTTTTAAGCCAATAAACAATTGAAATGACTATTTTCTATCATAAAGTAAGGGAGTGGAAATACAAATACAATTGAAATATGAAAATCGAATTTTCTCCCCCTTTATGAAATACCAACAAAAACTATGCGTAGGCTTGGAATAAGATACCAATTGAAAACTAAATCAATTGAAATAATAGTTGAAGCTCAAGCTCTAGCATAAATAAAATTTGTGCTCAAGATATAGAAATATAATAGCACAAATAAAACATATATATGTGTATGAAATAGAATGAGTACCAATCACCAATAGATAATACTAATTGATAACATACATACACAATAAACAATTATGAGTATACAAAAGGATCAAATTGATACCAATTGAAAGAGTTCAATGATACCAATTGAAATAACAATAAAAGCATGGTATAACCCATATCAAAATGAAGAATACGAACTAGTTAAAATGGAGATATTTGTTAACTAGTACGAAATCCTTCAAGTAAGGAATAAACTAAAAATAATTTTCATAAAACACATGTAAATCACATAGTACTTAAAAACACTCAATATTCAATAAAGTTCATACATGCTCATGAAAAACATACTCATGAGAAATATTTTAAAAAATGGTGAGTGTACAAGTAATGTGTGACATGGCATTATGAAATTTCCAATTAAGCTCAAGATTCCTTGAAACAATAAAAAAAAACATCAAAATCATTAAAAACTACTTAATCTTCAAGGCATATGTATGTCAAATACAAACTAAAGTATACATACATATCCAAAACATAACGAGTCCACAAAATATATGCATTAAGGCACGTGGCTCAAAAGATGTATATGTATAACAATAATTTGGATAAGGTAGACATATACATGAAGTTAAATATAAACACATGAAAACATGAATAACTAAATTTTCATTTAAAACAAAATTTTCATTTCAAGGTATATGTATGATTTGTCAACCATGAAGTATACATACATAACACTAAACACAATTGAGTCCATATATAGATTTGCATGAAAGGCAAATGACTCAAGGGGTATACATGTATATCTTAAAGTTTGGCAATACAAACATATACATGAAGTGAAACACACAATCATAAAACAAATCCAAAAATATGAATACAAGTCTAAAATGTATGGATCATCAAAACTTGATTATACTAATACATCTAATGGGAACAAATAAGCATTCAAGAACAAACATATATAGATTTATTTGTGGCCCACTATATGCATAAGTATAAATCCTAATCTTAATGAAAACTAACATCTAAACAAGTAATCTTAACATGAAGCATCAAAACACAATATAAAAATCAACATGATAAGCAAAAAACATGATTATTATGAATATCCACATGTTATTAGAAATATGATATACGCAATAGCAACCATATAGTGAGAACACAAAAGAATTTATCCATATTAAACATGGGTGTCTCAAAATACTATACATGTATGTCAAGAATCTAATTAACATGGCATTTTCATAGTAATCAATCAAACATCAAAAACATGCTATGAAAGATACACATGGAAAGCATGTAAACATAATAAATGGGAGTAAAGGATTGTTACCAAAACCGAATAAGCAACTCTCCTTGTCTCCAAAACATGGTGGTCCTCTCCACCAAACTTCCCTTGAAAGTGATGCATCCAATTGATTTCCTTTAAGTCCGGAACGCATCCACTCCAAGGTACGGCTACTCTCACGTCATGTGAGAGCCCACACCTACATCAAAAACACGAGGGGTGGTCTTTGGTACCCATATCTTTTTGGGTCCATGGGGGTTAGTACCTTTTCTAACCCAAACAAAATTCTTTGCTAAATTATCATTATGTATTCTATCATAGCAAAATTTAGCAAGGTGGCCCTTACGTCCACAATGTGTACAAGTGTACACATGAGCATACATAGTGTGATGGTGTCCGTGAGGACCATGTGTGTGTCGTGGAGGGTGTGCATGCATAAAGGATGGAACTTGTTTCTTTCGAACCAAGATTTCCAAACGTGAGTGGTTCATGGCACATTGGCTCATAGTGGAGCCCAAACAATCCACTTTCTTCTTCAACAAACAAATATCATCATTAATCTTAGAAGAAGAAGTGCATGCAAGGGGTGATCTAGGTGAAACTACCCTAGCATGGCAAACATGTGCATCAATCTTATTTTGCAAAGAGTTATTTTTCTTTAAACAAATTTCTAATTCTTTTGAGATAAAATCAATTTCTCTTTTTAAAGAATTATTTTCTTTTAAAACAAAATCAACTTTTGAAGACAAATTTTTATTTTTCTTCAAAAGAGTTTCACAATCATTATTGTTTTTCAAAAACTCATTTTCTTTAAGTGCAAGATCAAGTTGAGACTTTAATGAATCCCTTTCATTAGAAATCTCCTCCTTTTCTTGCAAAACAACATCAAGTCTAGCAATCAAATTTTTATTATCATTGTTAAGGCCTAGATTTTTCTTTTTCAACAAGTTATATTTTTCAATCAGTTTTTCACAAACAATAGATAGTTCTTCATTCAAAGCATGGGGATCAACATAATCATTTGAAGAACTAGCACAATCATCATTATCTAGTTGAGATTCCGAATGTACCTCAAGGGAGTCATTCCCTTGGACCATGAAGCATTGTGAGTCGGATTCTCCACTAGACTCCTCCGGTTGATTTGGCAATTGAAGCTTGGAGGTGGTGGTTGTTGTCAACTTGTTCCACACTACAAAAGCGGAATCAAAGTTAGAAACACACAAAAGATAATCTTTAGGTAATGTGCTTCTAATGGCCTCAAGGGCTTGTGCATTGGCCCCTATATGCTTGCGGTCACCAAGATAACATCTCTTGGTAGCGGCAAGGAAAACATGCAAACCTAGGGTCTTTAGGTACATGGACATCCTATACTTCCAAACAATAATGTTGGAAGGGTCAAAGCTAGGTGGGGTCATGAAGTCCATGGTAAGCTATATGAGTGTGCAAACAAGCAAATGCAAACAATAGATTAGCAACCAAATGGATCTCACTCCTAGGATGTTAAGCCTAAGTATCAGGAGCACTAGCTCTGATACCAATTGAAAGCACACCTAGAGGGGGGGTGAATAGGTGTACGTGCTAATCTAGTGAACTAAGTACACTAAATGCGGAAGCTAATGCAAATTTTGCAACACACTTAATACAATCAACAAGTGTAGCCGAATTCCCCGTGAAGGGCTCTGGACTAACTCCTCTTGATTCCCCTAGATATGGGTTGAGGTGCTATGTGAAGCTCTTGTTGATTAAGTACAAGTGAGGCACACACAAACAACCAAGCATATAAGATAGTGCAATATAAATGATGCAAGGCACAATACAAGCAAATAAGATATGTATGATATGAATGATGCTTTGCACAAAATAAAAGAGAGAGAGAGAGTTGAGAGATATTGGATCAAACGCAAACACAAGGATATGTTTCGAGGTTCGAGCCCCTAGCTCTACATCCCCGCCTACACCACTGTGTAGGATTTCCAATCCACTATCTCCCACCGAGGGAACCTCTACCGAAGAGGATTTTTACAACAAGGGAGTACCGAACTCCTCTCTCAAACACCGCCTCACAACTGAGGGGTAGGCCCGTAGCCAAACAACCACAACACCTCTACCAAAGAGGGTTTACAACCAAACTCCACCTCTCACTAGAGGGAGCAAACCAATCACCCGATCAACCTCTACCAAAGAGGGATACAACAAGAACAAGGGTGTACAACTTGGAGGTTTCCACAACCTCAAACAAACTCTCTTTTTCTCTTTTCCACAAAAACAAAGATCCTAATAGATTAGGATAGGAGATATAGCTCAAGTGTGGAATCAAGGTGTTTTTGGAAACAAGCAACAAAGAAAAACTACTTGGGAAATCTCTTGTAGATGATAGAAATGAAAATCCAAAACAATATCCCAAAAACCTAGTGTTCTTTGATTTTCCAAAACCCTTGAAAAACAATAAAGATGAAAACTTTTAAGCTTTAAAACTCTTTTAAAACTTCTTTTAAACTCAGGAGAAACTGGGATTTTTCTCTTGTAAAAACCTTGGCCAAAATCCCAAAGAATTGGGGTTTATATAGGCCCATCAGAAAACTAGCCGTTAGGCTGATGTGGCAGCCTGACAGGCAACCGGTCGACCGGAACGGTCGACCGCCAACGGTCTAAAATTCGACCGTTGGAGCCTCCGGTCGACCGTCCCGGTCGACCCAAACAAACAGAGAGCACTGCTCTCAGACCCGGTCGACCCTGACGGTCGACTGTCCCAGTGTCTGCCAAACGTGCACAGTTTTGTGCACGTCGGTCGACCGACCCGGTCGACCGACTTCATCCCAAGTCGACTAGGTCAGTTGATTAGTCGACTGGTTGAAGCCTGGAACAGAAAACTGAGTCAGAAAAACAGTTTAAAAATATTTTGAAAAATCTTTTAAGTTTTCTAAAAATTCACAAAACTTGTTTTAACATTTTATATTGAAACACAAACAAGTGATAAAAATTTCAAGACATATATCAATCATATCAATTTATTTTTGAGTCTTGCAAATTTTATCAAAACCAACACTTGTATTTTTATCAAACTTGATTTTTCCAAAACATGAATAGGAAATTCAAAATAAGTTTGTTTAGAAATTAAGCATGCATGTATAGAATGAAAACAACTATACATATATCAATTTAAACTTGTTTTGATCAACTATTCATGAAAACCAAAAACCAAACATAAAATGTGTGTGTTTGTGCACTTGAGCATATCAACTATACTAAGCTTTACAAATGGATCTAAAAGACACTAAACTATGGATACCTAAGTCTTCTTGACGATCTTCATCTTCAAGGCGACTCGATCCACAAACACCGTGATCCATGAGCTAGGCAAGGTATGATCTTGATGCTTTGGCCCTGGAATCACCATGAAAAGCTTCTAAACACCTTTGTTGAAGCTAATCACCAACTAATATCTTGTTAAATGATCTGAGACTAGAAACACAAGATTATTAGTAAACATAACTACATGAGTTAATCATCATCAAAACTAGGGTGGAAGGCCTTTGGGCCAACAATCTCCCCCTTTTTGATGATGACAAAGCTCATGGAGTTATATATGCATGGATTAAAGTTAAGCTTCAAAGAAGCTCCCCCTTAACTCATGCATAAACAAATAAACATAATAAATATGCAATGATGGATTTTAAACATGAATGCATAAATATGCATAAACAATAAAAAGGTTCTAGATACCAATGCAATGTTCCAAAACAAAACATGCTCTAGATACCAATTAACATTAAACTATATTAAACTTAATATATGCAAAATATAAATATGCATATATAAAACATGAACAAATCATGCATATTAAAAAAAACAACTTCTCTATTAGAGTTTATGAGTTTTATATAATGCATGTTAAACTCACAAATAATTCTCCCCCTTTTTGTCAATCATCAACAAAGGGGTAAACAATCAAAACAATAAAATGAGGGGTAAAAATCTTTCTCCCCTTTTTGTCAATCAAAACAATAAAACAATGTTCTCCCCCTTTTTGTCTAAAACAAAAACAAAGTCAATAAGGGGTGTCTATCAATTAGGATATCAATTGAAAATATGTCAATGAAGCATCTTGATACCAATTGAAAATAAACATAGGTCAATCAACAAATGGTATATGCTATATACATTCATGAAGAGGAAGACGCTAAGTTAGCTTCCCAACACATATGCATTACATGAAAGAGGGATGTTAAGCCCTAATTCACATAACACACATTATGTAATGCATAAGAGGAGATGTGAAGCTCCCCCTACACACGTGTACCACATAAAGAAGAGATGTTAAGCTCTTCAATACAAGATACACTTAACATGAATCTATATGTAGAAGAGATGTTAAGCTCTCCTTGCATATAGTCAATATAAATCAAAACTTTTGTATTTTTCTTTAAACAAAATTTTTAGATACCAATTTAAAACACAAGACATCTTGATATCAAAAGATAGTATTTTTCTTTTTAAGCCAAATAAACAATTGAAATGACTATTTTCTATCATAAAGTAAGGGAGTGGAAATACAAATACCAATTGAAATATGAATATCGAATTTTCTCCTCCTTTATGAAATACCAACAAAAACTATGCGTAGGCTTGGAATAAGATACCAATTGAAAACTAAATCAATTAAAATAATAGTTGAAGCTCAAGCTCTAGCATAAACAAAATTTGTGCTCAAGATATAGAAATATAATAGCACAAATAAAACATATATATGTGTATGAAATAGAATGAGTACCAATCACCAATAGATGATACTAATTGATAACATACATACACAATAAACAATTATGAGTATACAAAAGGATCAAATTGATACCAATTGAAAGAGTTCAATGATACCAATTGAAATAACAACAAAAGCATGGTATAACTCATATCAAAATGAAGAATACGAACTAGTTAAAATGGAGATATTTGTTAACTAGTACGAAATCCTTCAAGTAAGGAATAAACTAAAAATAATTTTCATAAAACACATGTAAATCACATAGTACTTAAAAACACTCAATATTTAATAAAGTTCATACATGCTCATGAAAAACATACTCATGAGAAATATTTTAAAAAATGGTGAGTGTACAAGTAATGTGTGACATGGCATTATGAAATTTCCAATTAAGCTCAAGATTCCTTGAAACAATAAAAAAAAAACATCAAAATCATTAAAAACTACTTAATCTTCAAGGCATATGTATGTCAAATACAAACTAAAGTATACATACATATCCAAAACATAACGAGTCCACAAAATATATGCATTAAGGCACGTGGCTCAAAAGATGTATATGTATAACAATAATTTGGATAAGGTAGACATATACATGAAGTTAAATATAAACACATGAAAACATGAATAACTAAATTTTCATTTAAAACAAAATTTTCATTTCAAGGTATATGTATGATTTGTCAACCATGAAGTATACATACATATCCCTAAACACAATTGAGTCCATATATAGATTTGCATGAAAGGCAAATGACTCAAGGGGTATACATGTATATCTTAAAGTTTGGCAATACAAACATATACATGAAGTGAAACACACAATCATAAAACAAATCCAAAAATATGAATACAAGTCTAAAATGTATGGATCATCAAAACTAGATTATACTAATACATCTAATGGGAACAAATAAGCATTCAAGCACAAACATATATAGATTTATTTGTGGCCCACTATATGCATAAGTATAAATCCTAATCTTAATGAAAACTAACATCTAAACAAGTAATCTTAACATGAAGCATCAAAACACAATATAAAAATCAACATGATAAGCAAAAAACATGATTATTATGAATATCCACATGTTATTAGAAATATGATATACGCAATAGCAACCATATAGTGAGAACACAAAAGAATTTATCCATATTAAACATGGGTGTCTCAAAATACTATACATGTATGTCAAGAATCTAATTAACATGGCATTTTCATAGTAATCAATCAAACATCAAAAACATGCTATGAAAGATACACATGGAAAGCATGTAAACATAATAAATGGGAGTAAAGGATTGTTACCAAAACCGAATAAGCAACTCTCCTTGTCTCCAAAACATGGTGGTCCTCTCCACCAAACTTCCCTTGAAAGTGATGCATCCAATTGATTTCCTTTAAGTCCGGAACGCATCCACTCCAAGGTACGGCTACTCTCACGTCATGTGAGAGCCCACACCTACATCAAAAACACGAGGGGTGGTCTTTGGTACCCATATCTTTTTGGGTCCATGGGGGTTAGTACCTTTTCTAACCCAAACAAAATTCTTTGCTAAATTATCATTATGTATTCTATCATAGCAAAATTTAGCAAGGTGGCCCTTACGTCCACAATGTGTACAAGTGTACACATGAGCATACATAGTGTGATGGTGTCCGTGAGGACCATGTGTATGCCGTGGAGGGTGTGCATGCATAAAGGATGGAACTTGTTTCTTTCGAATCAAGATTTCCAAACGTGAGTGGTTCATGACACATTGGCTCATAGTGGAGCCCAAACAATCCACTTTCTTCTTCAACAAACAAATATCATCATTAATCTTAGAAGAAGAAGTGCATGCAAGGGGTGATCTAGGTGAAACTACCCTAGCATGGCAAACATGTGCATCAATCTTATTTTGCAAAGAGTTATTTTTCTTTAAACAAATTTCTAATTCTTTTGAGATAAAATCAATTTCTCTTTTTAAAGATTTATTTTCTTTTAAAACAAAATCAACTTTTGAAGACAAATTTTCATTTTTCTTCAAAAGAGTTTCACAATCATTATTGTTTTTCAAAAACTCATTTTCTTTAAGTGCAAGATCAAGTTGAGACTTTAATGAATCCCTTTCATTAGAAATCTCCTCCTTTTCTTGCAAAACAACATCTAGTCTAGCAATCAATTTTTATTATCATTGTTAAGGCCTAGACTTTTCTTTTTCAACAAGTTATATTTTTCAATCAGTTTTTCACAAACAATAGATAGTTCTTCATTCAAAGCATGGGGATCAACATAATCATTTGAAGATCTAGCACAATCATCATTATCTAGTTGAGATTCCGAATGTACCTCAAGGGAGTCATTCCCTTGGACCATGAAGCATTGTGAGTCGGATTCTCCACTAGACTCCTCCGGTTGATTTGGCAATTGAAGCTTGGAGGTGGTGGTTGTTGTCAACTTGTTCCACACTACAAAAGCGGAATCAAAGTTAGAAACACACAAAAGATAATCTTTAGGTAATGTGCTTCTAATGGCCTCAAGGGCTTGTGCATTGGCCCCTATATGCTTGCGGTCACCAAGATAACATCTCTTGGTAGCGGCAAGGAAAACATGCAAACCTAGGGTCTTTAGGTACATGGACATCCTATACTTCCAAACAACAATGTTGGAAGGGTCAAAGCTAGGTGGGGTCATGAAGTCCATGGTAAACTATATGAGTGTGCAAACAAGCAAATGCAAACAATAGATTAGCAACCAAATGGATCTCACTCCTAGGATGTTAAGCCTAAGTATCAGGAGTACTAGCTCTGATACCAATTGAAAGCACACCTAGAGGGGGGGTGAATAGGTGTAAGTGCTAATCTAGTGAACTAAGTGCGCTAAATGCGGAAGCTAATGCAAATTTTGCAACACACTTAATACAATCAACAAGTGTAGCTGAATTCCCCGTGAAGGGCTTTGGACTAACTCCTCTTGATTCCCCTAGATCTGGGTTGAGGTGCTATATGAAGCTCTTGTTGATTAAGTACAAGTGAGGCACACACAAACAACCAAGCATATAAGATAGTGCAATATAAATGATGCAAGGCACAACACAAGCAAATAAGATATGTATGATATGAATGATGCTTTGCACAAAATAAAGAGAGAGAGAGTTGAGAGATATTGGATCAAACGCAAACACAAGGATATGTTTTAAGGTTCGAGCCCCTAGCTCTACATCCCCGCCTACACCACCGTGTAGGATTTCCAATCCACTATCTCCCACCGAGGGAACCTCTACCGAAGAGGATTTTTACAACAAGGGAGTACCGAACTCCTCTCTCAAACACCGCCTCACAACCGAGGGGTAGGCCCGTAGCCAAACAACCACAACACCTCAACCGAAGAGGGTTTTAACCAAACTCCACCTCTCACTAGAGGGAGCAAACCAATCACCCGATCAACCTCTACCAAAGAGGGATACAACAAGAACAAGGGTGTACAACTTGGAGGTTTCCACAACCTCAAACAAACTCTCTTTTTTCTCTTTTCCACAAAAACAAAGATCCTAATAGATTAGAATAGGAGATATAGCTCAAGTGTGGAATCAAGGTGTTTTTGGAAACAAGCAACAAAGAAAAACTACTTGGGAAATCTCTTGTAGATGATAGAAATGAAAATCCAAAACAATATCCCAAAAACCTAGTTTTCTTTGATTTTCCAAAACCCTTGAAAAACAATAAAGATGAAAACTTTTAAGCTTTAAAACTCTTTTAAAACTTCTTTTAAACTTAGGAGAAACTGGGATTTTTCTCTTGTAAAAACCTTGGCCAAAATCCCAAAGAATTGGGGTTTATATAGGCCCATCAGAAAACTAGCCGTTAGGCTGATGTGGCAGCCTGACAGGCAACCGGTCGACCGGAACGGTCGACCGCCAACGGTCTAAAATCCGACCGTTGGAGCCTCCGGTCGACCATCCCGGTCGACCCAAACAAACAGAGAGCACTGCTCTCAGACCCGGTCGACCCTGACGGTCGACCGTCCCAGTGTCTGCCAAACGTGCACAGTTTTGTGCACGTCGGTCGACTGACCCGGTCGACCGACTTCATCCCAAGTCGACTAGGTCAGTTGACTAGTCGACTGGTTGAAGCCTGGAACAGAAAACTGAGTCAGAAAAACAGTTTAAAAATATTTTGAAAAATCTTTTAAGTCTTCTAAAAATCCACAAAACTTGTTTTAACATTTTATATTGAAACACAAACAAGTGATAAAAATTTCAAGACATATATCAATCATATCAATTTATTTTTGAGTCTTGCAAATTTTATCAAAACCAACACTTGTATTTTTTATCAAACTTGATTTTTCCAAAACATGAATAGGAAATTCAAAATAAGTTTGTTTAGAAATTAAGCATGCATGTATAGAATGAAAACAACTATACATATATCAATTTAAACTTGTTTTGATCAACTATTCATGAAAACCAAAAACTAAACATAAAACGTGTGTGTTTGTGCACTTGAGCATATCAACTATACTAAGCTTTACAAATGGATCTAAAACACACTAAACTATGGATACCTAAGTCTTCTTGACGATCTTCATCTTCAAGGCGACTCGATCCACAAACACCGTGATCCATGAGCTAGGCAAGGTATGATCTTGATGCTTTGGCCCTGGAATCACCATGAAAAGCTTCTAAACACCTTTGTTGAAGCTAATCACCAACTAATATCTTGTTAAATGATCTGAGACTAGAAACACAAGATTATTAGTAAACATAACTACATGAGTTAATCATCATCAAAACTAGGGTGGAAGGCCTTTGGGCCAACACCCACATCTCTTCTTCATCTGACTAATCAAAAATAAGCCTGCTCTTTTTTTGCAAAAAGAAAACAAGCATCAAAGAACGTCACCATTGGGAAAATTCTTAAGTATATTCAAGAGCTACCCATTTAGGAAGTTGAGGTTGCGAGGATTATGCTGGGCCTTCTTCCTCTTAGCAGGGATTACTCGCCCCGGGACTCTCGACTTCTCAGGGTCAACAGCCGGTTGGCGCTTAGCCGAAGCCGATACCCTCGGGAGAACAAGGGGCAAGAGAGGCCTGTCAGATCCGACATCCAGTTTTAGTTGCGGTGGTGATCGTACATATATTTTGTATTCTTTTCATTACACTCCTACATTTATCGTGTAATAAATCTGCTAATTTTCTTGTCTTAAATACCTATTTTGCAGAAGATAATAATGAAGAGAAAGGGGATTAAACTAAATAAATACCAGTTAAAATCAGATTAACTAGATCTATTTGGTTAGCTGAGGATGATCCCAGATCTAGTTAGAACAAATTAAGGATTAGGGCAAATGTTCAGCTGAAGATCAGAGCAAATCAGAAAGATAACACCAAATAGAAACCGATAAAATTTAAATTTTTATAAATCTATTTTGGTTAGCTAAAAATCAACCGAGGATAATATCAAATACAGACAGATAAATGGATAGAAAGAAGATCAACGGATGAGATGAAGCAAGTTTGACTCAGATTCTGACTGGATATATTTTAGTATTTGAATCATAACTTTCGCTACTGAATTTCAAATCTGATGATTCAACATGATCTAGAAAGAAATCTTACAGGGCTACAACTCTTATGTTGATCACTATTTCTAATTCTGTCATTTGATAAGCGATATTCAGCAATCAACACGCCAACAAACTGCAGATCAGAACTGAATATCTGTAAAGTCACCTAGAGGGGGGGTGAATAGGTGATGGCTAATCTAAAAGTCACTTAATGACAAATAATGCGGAATTAAAAACTATTATGACCTAATCTAAACACTTTGATCACCAATAAACACTCTCACAACAAAACCCTAGAGGTAGATATAGCAATGGATAGCTCAAGTGTTTGTGTGAGAAAAACAAAGAAAGAGATGGTGGAGGAAAACTCAAAGAAAATCTGTTTTAACACTCTTGATAAAACTTTCCTTTTGATTGGAAATATTTGCTCTCAATTTTGTGGAGAAAAACCTCTTGAAAGAGTGGGAAAAACTTGCTCTAAAAGTCTCCAAAAATCTTAAACAAAACAGCCCCCAAATGCCCCATTTTATAGAGTCTGGAAAACTAGCCGTTGGGGTCTGTCAGAACTGCCGGTCGACCGGCCGGTCGACCGCCAACGGTCATTTTTCCGACCGTTGGGGCTTCGGTCGACCGGCCCGGTCGACCGAGCCTCTGGAACAGAGAGCAGTCTCTCTGTCGGTTGACCGATCCGGTCGACCGGGGTTTTCCAGAGAGCAGAGGCTCTCTGACGGTCGATCGGGTCGGTCGAACGGACCTCCAGTGCACAAAGGCGTGCACGTCTGTGCACGTCGGTCGACCGCCTAGTCGACCGACTTCAGACTTCGGTCGACCGGGTCGGTCGACCAGCTGAAGCCTAGAAACAGAAAACTGGGATTTAAAACTTGGTCTTTTTGGCTCACATAAAATCCCATAAAATCACAGAAAATCTACAAAAATAATTTTACCAATTAAACAAACATGCTTGCACAAAATCAAGGCATGTTACAAATGATTTGGACTATTTTTGTAAGTTGGAAATATTGGCTCAAATGAAAAACAGTATTTTTCAAAACTTGATTTTTCCAAACTTCTCCAAATACAAAAACAAGATATTTAAACTCATTTGAAGCATAGAGTGTATGGATATGATCCACTACACAAACATGGTGAAATATCTATGTTTTTGACATTATGCACTAAACATGATTTTGGATAAAACATATAAACTTGAATACCAAAAACCAAATATGTATTTTCTAAAATTGAAAATCTTTTGTAAAACAAAACTATCAAGAGTGTGTGTATATGTACTTGAGCAATCCACCAACTACACTATCCTTTACATTTTATCCAAAACAAAATCTTCTAAAAACAAACCTAGACACAAGTCTTCATCTTCTTGAAGTCTTCACTTGAAGCCTTCTTGACTTGGTCCAAACACCGTGCTAGCTCCAAAACTTGACTTCAAATCCTTTGTTGAAGCTATGCACCTACTAAGATCTTGATCATAAATCTGTCACTAATTAAACACAAGATCATTAGTACTATAACTACATGAGTTGATCATCATCAAAACTAGAGTGATGGGCCTTCGGGCTAACAATCTCCCCCTTTTTGATGATGACAAAACTCATGAAGTTGTATATGCATGGATTAAAGTAGAGCTTCAAAGAAGCTCCCCCTTAACTCATGCATAACACAAAATAATAAGATATGGAAATGAAGCACATAAACATGTATGCAAATGTATGGAGATAAAACATGCACTCAAGCATAAAACACATCAAATTCTTTTTCTCCTATTTGCAAAACAAAACATATATGCATAAACAATCTTTTTCACAAAACATGCATATAATAAATAATCTTTTTCACAAAACATGCATATAAGTCCAAAATCTTTCTCCCCCTTTTTGTCAATTATCAACAAAGGGGTAAAAACACAATCAACAAATTTTTCTCCCCCTTTTTGTCATAAACAAAGAGACCAATAAGGGGTCAAATCAAACATATCAATAAAAGGTTATATGCGATATACATTCATGAAGAGGAAGACGGTTAAGTAACTTTCCTACACATATACATTACATGAAAGAGCGATGACAAGCCCTAATTCACATAACGTATAATATGTAATGCATAAGAGGAGATGTGAAGCTCCCCCTACACACGTATATCATATAAAGAAGAGTTGTCAAGCTCCTCAATACAAGATACACTCAACATGAATCTATATGTAGAAGAGATGTTAAGCTCTCCTTGCATATAGGCAATACAAATCAAAAATTTTTGATTTTTCTTATAAAACAAAATTTTGAATTTGCTCAATAAAACAAATCTTGAGACTTTTTCTTAAAATTTTTATTTTCTTATCATAAACAACTTTGTGCTTTAAATATGTAAATCAATTTTAACTTAAGCACAAAACAAATCATATATATGTATGAAAAATGAGTATACCAATTGAAATTGATACATACATATATAAGAAAACAAAATATGAGTATATACAAAAATAGAGTCAAATTGATACCAATTGAAATGATTCAATGATACCAATTGAAACAATAATAGGATCAAGTGTATATCTCATAAACATTGAAGAATAAATAACTAGTTAAATTAATTTTTGAAAAACTAGTTAAAGATCCTTCAAAACAAATCATACGTTTTTCATGAATCATACTAAATACACATAAATTTAAGCACTCATGGTCCATAAAGCTCAAAAATAATCATGAAACAAAGTCATGAATAAACAAATAAGGTGTGAGTGTTCAAAAATCATGTAACTAGCATTTCATGAAAATAGTCAATGAAGCTCATGAATCTTTTATTTTTATCAAACAAAACATAAAAATTCATTTTTCATTAAAACAAAACAAACTTCTAGGTATATGTATGATTTATCTAAATCTAACAATATGCATACATATCCCAAACATAAAAGAGTCTATTAAAGGTATTTGCATGAAAGCAAGAGACTCACGGGTATACATGTATATTTATTAGATTTGAATAAAAATTACATATACATGAAGTAAAACATGAAAATTGGCAAAACAAGTATAAATGAAAGAATCATCAAAACTAGGCTATACATGTGCATATAGTGGGTACAAATGAGCATGAAGTGCAAACATATATGAATCAATTTGTTCTCACTATTTGTACATGTATAAATACAAGTTTTGATAAAAACTACATTTAAACTAGTATTTACCACATGAAGCACAAAACACAAAAAAAAAAAAACATGAACATGCTATATGATATCACAAATGAATAAACATGTAAATAAAATAAGAGTTTAGAAATAGTTACCAACTAAGAAACTATGTTCCAAAACTCCAAACATGGTGGTTGTCCCACCAAACCTCCTTGATAGCGGTGCATCAATTATATGTCCTTCAAGTTCATGCAACCACCACCAAGGCACCAAATCTCTCACGTCTTGTGAGAGCCCTCACCTACATCAAATACAAAAGGTGGGGGTTTTGGTACCCATTTTCTTTTGGGTCCTTGGGGGTTAGTCTTGTAAGGATCCCAAAAATATTTGTTAGCAAAATTTAAAGCATTAAACTTATCATAACAAAATTTTGCTAAATGGCCTTTGCGGCCACAATGTGTACACTTGTACACCTTAGGATGCTTATGAGTGTGTTTGTGATCGTGACGTGCAACATAAGCAAATGCATGATGATGATGTGCATGAATATGTGAAGTTTGTTTCTTTGAAAACAAAGACTCCAATCTATTGTGATTAAAAGCACAAGAGCTCAAAGTGGAGCTCAAACAATCAATTTTTTTTTCAAAAATTTAACTTCATTTTGATCAATAGAAGTGGTGGCATGTAAAGCATGATCAAAAGTCTTTTTCTTTTTAGAAACTTTTTCTTTTTCTTTTTCAAAAATTTTTCTTTTCAAAGTAGTGTTTTCTTGAAAAGCAATTTCCTTTTGTTTTTTCACCAAAACAATTTTATTTTTTAAAATAGTGTTTCCTTCACAAAGATTATTTAATTTGGACATCAAGGAAACATTTTCATTTTTCAAATCTTCTTTTTCTTTTTCTAAACATGCAATCTTATTTTTAAATGAATCATTTTCTTTTTGCATGCAAACAAAATCCTTTTTCATTTTCTTATTTTCCTTTTTAATCATGTCATATTTTTCAAGTAATAGTTGACAAAATGAAGTAAGCTCATCATATGATATGTCATTTTCATCTACCTCGGATTCGGTAGTTACCTCAAGGGGGTTATCCCCTTGGACCATATAGCACAAGTTGGAGGTGTTGCTTCCAACGTCCGAATCGCTCCCCGCATAATATAGATCCTTTTCGCCGAGGGAGGTGATGATGTTCCATGCTACAAAAGCCGAATCAACATTAGAAATCCTAGATAAATAAACATCATCTAGGGTACTCTTTAAAGCATTTAGGGCTTTTGCATTAGCCTCAATATTCTTGCTATCATTAACATATGAATCTTTAATTGTAGCAAGATAAACATGAATGCCTAGGGCCTTGAGGTATAAGGACATCTTAACCTTCCAAATTTGGATGTTAAGAATGTCAAATATGGGTGGTGACATGAAGTCCATGGTGTGTGTACAAAAATAGTGATTAGCCTAAAAATGAGGATCTTTAACTGTAGGTTGTAAGACCCAAATCAAGAGCACTTGGCTCTGATACCAATTGTAAAGTCACCTAGAGGGGGGGGTGAATAGGTGAGGCTAATCTAAAAGTCACTTAATGACAAATAATGCGGAATTAAAAACTATTATGACCTAATTAAACTTCTTACACTAAACACCACGTATAACACAAGAGTGTTGCCGAATTTCTCGTGAAGGGCTCTGGACAAACTCCTCTAGATTCCCCTAGATAAGGGTTGAGGTGCCGCGTTGGCTCTCTTGGTTAAATACAAGTGTTAGCAAACAACCCATGCATATATCAATTAGGCACACAAGTATATCATGCATATAAAGATAAACACAATAAAGGAATGCAAGATATAAACAAGAGACAAAGAGAGAGAGTGAGCAATCGCAAACACAAGGGATTTGTTTCGAGGTTCGAGCACACTTGCTCTACATCCCTGCCTTCGACACACGAAGGATTTCCACTATGCTTGATCCTAATGGATCACTCCTCGGTGCCGCAACACCTACAATCCCTCGGACTCTCTAGTCCCGTACACACCGCAAGCCCCACAAGCTTGTCGAGGCCGCACCTCAAACCAAGAGTTCACACACGAACTCTAAACCACCGCGAACACACTTGTCCGCCTCCTTAAAGTACAAGAAAGAACTCTTGGTGATCTAAACACTTTGATCACCAATAAACACTCTCACAACAAAACCCTAGAGGTAGATATAGCAATGGATAGCTCAAGTGTTTGTGTGAGAAAAATAAGGAAAGAGATGGTGGAGGAAAACTCAAAGAAAATCTCTTTTAACACTCTTGATAAAACTTTCCTTTTGATTGGAAATATTTGCTCTCAATTTTGTGGAGAAAAACCTCTTGAAAGAGTGGGAAAAACTGGCTCTAAAAGTCTCCAAAAATCTTAAACAAAACAGCCCCAAATGCCCCATTTTATAGAGTCTGAAAAACTAGCCGTTGGGTCTGTCAGAACTGCCGGTCGACCGGCCGGTCGACCGCCAACGGTCATTTTTCCGACCGTTGGGGCTTCGGTTGACCGGCCCGGTCGACCGAGCCTCTGGAACAGAGAGCAGTCTCTCTGTCGGTCGACCGATCCGGTCGACCGGGGTTTTCCAGAGAGCAGAGGCTCTCTGGCGGTCGACCGAGTCGGTCGACCGGACCTCCAATGCACAAAGGCGTGCACGTCTGTGCACGTCAGTCGACCGCCTAGTCGACCGACTTCAGACTTCGGTCGACCGGGTCGGTCGACCGGCTGAAGCCTGGAAACAGAAAACTGGGATTTAAAACTTGGTCTTTTTGGCGCACATAAAATCCCATAAAATCACAGAAAATCTACAAAAATAGTTTTACCAATTAAACAAACATGCTTGCACAAAATCAAGGCATGTTACAAATGATTTGGACTATTTTTGTAAGTTGGAAATATTGGCTCAAATGAAAAACAGTATTTTTCAAAACTTGATTTTTCCAAACTTCTCCAAATACAAAAACAAGATATTTAAACTCATTTGAAGCATAGAGTGTATGGATATGATCCACTACACAAACATGGTGAAATATCTATGTTTTTGACATTATGCACTAAACATGGTTTTGGATAAAACATATAAACTTGAATACCAAAAACCAAATATGTATTTTCTAAAAGTGAAAATCTTTTGTAAAACAAAACTATCAAGAGTGTGTGTGTATATGTACTTGAGCAATCCACCAACTACACTATCCTTTACATTTTATCTAAAACAAAATCTTCTAAAAACAAACCTAGACACAAGTCTTCATCTTCTTAAAGTCTTCACTTGAAGCCTTCTTGACTTGGTCCAAACACCGTGCTAGCTCCAAAACTTGACTTCAAATCCTTTATTGAAGCTATGCACCTACTAAGATCTTGATCATAAATCTGTCACTAATTAAACACAAGATCATTAGTACTATAACTACATGAGTTGATCATCATCAAAACTAGAGTGATGGGCCTTCGGGCCAACAATATCCACATTAAATCAAGTTTGAAGATAAGGGAAGGATTCAAATTCAGAAATAGCCAGCTTTTCCTATCTTCATACTCCTCTAACCTCTGCATTTCTTCTATAAATACTTGCAATCTCAAAGGCAAAGAAAACGACCATGCAGAGATAGGATTTAGTCCATTTTTCAATTTTTTTAGTGTAGGTTTTTATTTTTTTTCATGTAATTTTCAGTTTTAGTTTATGTAAATCAGAGGAGATCAGAGTTTCATAGGAGAATGAGAACGAAGCTTGTGCTGAGAGTGACACCGGTGTAAGATTTCCTTCTTTTCTCTTATTGTTATAAAATCGAATCTGTAGTTCCCTTTTGTGTGTACTTTATTTTTGTGTTCTTCTTCTTCTCTACTTTTCTTCTTTGGTACAATTGCTATCCAAGTGAGTCTAAAAGCATCGAAAGAAGCCTTGCCTTTGAGAGTGCCACCGATAGCCCATGACGATGGATTTTGAGTTTCATTCTGTATCACTTCATACTTGCAATGTCTTGATGATATAACGTAGAGGAAACGGGAATCATCTCTTATGGGCTATACGTTGATCGCCTCACTTCAAGGTAACATCATTACAAAAGATTCAAGGTAGGTATTTGGCCAAAAGAAGTAAGTAATTTTTTTAGCTTCTTTTCTTTTAATCATTTAGTTTAGAACACCATAACACCCACTTCTTTTATCACTCCTTTTCCATTTCTTTGTACATATCCAATTCTGTTTTCTCCATCTTCCTAATCTCTCACTTTCTGCCTAACTTTACTTTAACTCTTTTTCACTTTTCTTTTTAAAGAACTAAAGAAGAACTTTTACCATTCTTTGTAACATAAAAGAGAACTTGCTAGAAAAGCTTCCATCGCTTGTCCCTCCTTGTGGATCATGACCCGCATAGCTGTTGGCCCAAGGTTACAATCAACCCATGTTTAGTGTATTTTGATGATTACAAAACATATTAGTTATTTGTACTAATATAAATTGTTGTTTAAGTGTGTTTCAGGTTTATATATTAAAGAGATGAATTCTTCCCTAAAGGAAGGTACATTGGACTCAAGACAAGTCAAATTGGGCTCAAAGAATAATATTGAAGATCAAGTGAAGATAGCCCTTGTTGAAGTCTTGAAGACCTAGAAGTTTGTAAGTGTAGTTTTGTTAAAGATAGAATATGTGAAATTTGGCTCTAGGATTTGCACACACACTTGTTTTGTATGTTTCCTTTGTTTTTGAAAATGTTTATTTCTAAGTTTATGCCTTAGTTTATACATACATGGACTCAAAGCTTTATATCTTCAAAAACTTGTTTAAAACATGATATAAACTATTTTCTGCATAACACTTAGCTTCAGATTTTTTAAAGAATTTTTACAAAATTTTCTATCTCAAAAATCTGCCCAAAAAATATCTATTTCAGGCAGACCGGTCGACCGGCAGTCGACCGGCTGCTGTGTCCAGACATGCACAGGCTGTGCATGTCTGTCGGTCGACCGACCTACATACCGGTCGACCGGAAAAGAGATGTTTTGCTCTCTGTATCTTTTCGGTCGACTGGGTCGGTCGACCGATAGAAGGAAACTGTGTTTCCTTTGTTGGATCGGTCGACTGGCAGTCGACCGAAGCTCCAACGGCTCTTTTGCCAGCAGGGACCCGGTCGACCGGCAGTCGACCGGTAGGCCTGCATCAGCCATAACGGCTCTTTCTTCTTTTGGAATTTCTGAAAATCTGTTTTTGGTTTTCTCTTTAACAGAGTTTTTAGGAGTTGTTGGGACTCTTTTTCTGATCAAATTAGCTGGAAAAATCAGAGTTTTAACCTATTCTCTCCCTATAAATAGTGGGGAATAGGCCTTAGTTATTTACCAAGAAAAATACAAGTTTTCATAGTTTTCAAGAGAAAGAGAAAAATAGTTTAAAGCCTTCATTTCCATTCTTTCAAAATTGGTTTTTCAGTTGTTGTTTGATCTCTAATATCACTCTACAACTGAAGCTTTTCTCACCACACTTCATAGAGCCAAAAATTTCATATTCTTTCTATAGGTGAAGTTGTAAAAGAGTGAGAGTGTTTGTAAAAGAGTGTTGTGGTCTAGTTAAAGATCACTATTTGTAATTCTTGTTCTTGTGGAGACAAGCTCCTCGGTGGAGTTTCTTTGTAAGGTGAAGCTACGGGCTTGAGGTCTTTGGAGGCCTAACTTGTACGGGATCCTAAGGGGATAGTGGAAACCCTTCACGGAGGTGAAGGCGGGGACTAGAGCAACGGGCTCGAACCTCGAAACAAATCATCTTGTTTGCGATTGCCTTGGCGTTCTTCTTGCTTACTTTCTTGCTTTATATCACTTCCAATTTATTGCTTGAGAACTAACCTTTATTTGTGCAATCCTTATTTGTTTACTTTACTTGTTATTTTACTTGTGGAATCTTGTGTTGATATACTTGTTGTGTTACATTGTGAGCTTTTCATTTTCATCATCATACTTGGCATTGATCAATCACACCTCAATACAACACGGTTGCATTGCGCACCTCTAACCCATTTAAGGGGAATTGGGAGGAAGGAGTTCAGAACCTCGCAAGGGGTATTCGGCTCTTAGTCGTGTTTTTGAGAGATTGTTGCATCACTCATTTCATAAGTTTAAAAAGATCATTAGATTAGCAATTACACCTATTCACCCCCCCTCTAGGTGTATTTCAATTGGTATCAGAGCTTGGACTCTAGGATTTGGCTTAACAACCTTAGAGAGATCCTCATATTGCTAATCATTTCATTCATTTCCACATAGTAAACATGGCCGATGGTATTAAGACACCCCCTAAGTTTGATGGACTTAACTTTCCCATATGGAAGGTTAAGATGACTGTTTTCTTGCAATCTCTAGGTAGCCGAGTTGCAAAGGCCGTGACTAAACAATTTAGTGCCCCCGATGGTGATGAATCTACTTGGTCCGAAATTGAGACCAAGGAGTTTGATGCCAATGCTAGGGCTCATTATGCACTCCTACAAGCCCTCAATGATGATGACATAGCTAGAGTCATCCATTGCAAATCCGCCTATGAGATTTGGACCCATTTGCTAGTAACACATGAGGGGACATCACAAGTGAAGAGGGCCAAGATAGACCTTCTTCGGTCCCAATATGAAAATTTTAGCATGCAAGAACATGAAACCATAGATGATATGGTTACTAAATTTACTAAGATTACTAATGGGCTTTCTTCTCTAGGTGAAGAGATCAACAACGACCAAAGGGTGAGAAAGATCATCCGGGCTCTTCCTCCATCATGGGAAGTGAAAGCTACAACATTGAAGGAACTCAATGATAAAGATGAGATTGAGCTCATCGGACTCATTGGGAATTTAAAAACCCATGAGATGGAGAGGAAGGCAAGGGAGGACATGGCACCCTCCAAAAAGAAGACCATTGCCTTCAAAAGTCATGCTACCTACTCCGACGAAGATGACGAAGAAGAAGATGACGAGGAGCTCTCACTTCTAGTCAAAAATGTCCGGAGGATGTACAACAAGGCAAAGTTCCAAGGAAGGAGGAGATGGCAAGGAGGCAAGGAAGAAAGGAAGATCATTTGCTTTAATTGCCAAAAGCCGGGACACATTGTAGCGGAGTGTCCGGACCAAGTGAAGCCATCTTCATCCAAGAAGCCATACAAGAAGAAGGCTATGAAAGCAACATGGGATGACGAAAGTGAATCCGAGGAGGAGATCGACACCGCCAACATGTGCTTCATGGCAAATGAGAGCACAAGCAAGGTAACCCCCTCAACTCTTCTTGATGATGATTTATCCATGGATGAGCTAGGAGAAGCATTTATAGAACTTTCTCAAAATTATGACTTCATGAAGAAAAAGTACTTGAAAATGAAAAAGGATAATGAATCTTTGAATATTCAAGTGTTAAATCTTTCTAAAGAAAATAATGACTTGCATTCTTCTTTAGTTTCCACTAAAAATGATTTTGAAAAATATAAGATTGCTTGTAAAGGAAAGACCCCATTTGTAGATTCTAATGAGATTGCCATGCTTAAGGAAAGAATAGACTCATTAGATGTTGTTTTGAAAAAGTGTAGTGAGTTTGATAAGAAGAAGATGGAGAATATGTTTCCTAAGAAACAAGCTCCTAAGAAAAATATTCATCATGCTCATGCTCATGCTCATGTACATGCTACACAACCTATGCATCATGGTAAACCCCCAAAGCATGCTCACACTTCACATACACACCATGCATTCATGTATAGAAAAGTGTACTCATGTTCACATTGTGGACGGAAAGGACACTTAGCTAATTTTTGTTATGATAGACTAAGTGCATCACATCATAATGTTTGGGTTCGTAACACTAACTTTCAAGGACCCAAGAAAGTTTGGGTACCAAAGTCAACAATTGTTTTAAATGATGTAGGTACTTTCCAAAGCCCAAAGACGTAGAGGTTTATGGTATCTTGATAGCGGTTGCTCAAGGCACATGACTTGGGACATCAACAATTTCGCAACCCTATCAAGATATCATGAAGGTGGCACCGTCACCTTCGGAGATGACGCCAAGGGTAAAATCATCGGTATTGGTAATGTAAAACTTGGCACCTCTCCTTTAATTGAAAATGTGGTTTTAGTTGATGGCCTCAAGCATAATCTCTTGAGTGTTAGTCAACTTTGTGATAAAGGTTTTGATGTAGTTTTTGACAATGTTGCTTGTAAAGTAATTGATAGAACTTCCAATGTTTGTGTATTTTCCGGTTTTCGTGAAAGTAATGTATATATGATAGATATGCTAAATATGTCTTGTAATATAACATGTTTAAAAGCCCTCGATGACGACTCTTGGTTATGGCATAGGAGATTAGGCCACGTTTCTTTTGACCATATTTCTAGGCTTAACTCTAAGGAAATGGTGAAGGGTATTCCTTCATTGAACTTTGAAAAGGACCGAGTTTGTGACGCATGTCAATTTGGGAAACAAACTAAGTCCTCATTCAAATCAATTAAGGATATCATGTCATCACGTCCATTGGAGCTAATCCACATGGATTTATTTGGCCCAACACAAACCAAAAGTTTAAGTGGGAGTAGATTTGCTTATGTTTTAGTAGATGATTTTTCGCGTTTTACTTGGGTTTATTTTCTTGAACATAAAAGTCAAACCTTTTCACATTTTCAAGCCTTTAAGAAAAGAGTTGAAAAGGAAAATGACTCCTCAATAATTAAAATAAGAAGTGATAGAGGAGGTGAGTTCATTAACCTTCCCTTTACCACTTTTTGTGAGGAACATGGAATAAAACATGAACTTTCTTGTCCTAGAACTCCACAACAAAATGGAGTAGTTGAGCGGAAAAATCGTACTTTACAAGAGATGGCTAGGACAATGTTAAATGAATATGGTCTACCACATTATTTGTGGGCCGAGGCCGTTCATACTTCATGTTACATTGCAAATCGTGTTTTCCTATGTAAAAATACTACTAAGACTTCTTATGAGATGTATTTTTCTAGAAAACCCAATGTTTCTTATTTCAAAGTGTTTGGTTGCAAATGTTTTGTTTTAAATACAAATATTAATTTGGGAAAATTTGATGCTAGATCATATGAGGCTATTTTTGTAGGTTACTCAAATACTAGTAAGGCTTATAGAGTCTTCAATAGGTCAACTTTGACTATTGAGGAATCTATTCATGTTAAATTTGAGGAATCTAACAAGTTTGTTAAGAATTGTGTAGAAATTGATGCTTTAGATGAAGGTTTGGAGAAAGTGACCTTGGAGGATGCTTCTACCATGGGAGACAAGCCAAAGGATGGTGATGGAAGTGAAGCCAAAGTGGAAGAGGCTCAAGGAAATAAACATCAAGCAAATGAAGAGGAGCCCTCTCAACCACTACCAAAGGATTGGAGATTCAATCCTCATCATCCCAAGGACCTCGTCATAGGTGAAGTATCAAAAGGGGTAACCACTCGCTCTAAGATTCAAGATTTTTGTGGTAATTTTGCTTTTATTTCACACATAGAACCTAAAAATGTCCTCGAGGCCGAGGCCGATTCATATTGGTTGCTTGCTATGCAAGAGGAGCTCAATCAATTTGAGCGCAACCAAGTATGGCATCTTGTTCCTAGGCCCCAAGATAGACCAACTATTGGTACTAAATGGATCTTTAAGAACAAGTTGGATGAATCGGGTAATGTAGTTAGAAACAAGGCTAGGTTAGTTGCCCAAGGTTACACTCAAATCGAGGGAATCGATTTTGAAGAAACCTTTGCACCCGTAGCACGGCTCGAAGCCATACGGATGACCTTAGCATATGCCTCATTTAAAGATTTTAAGTTATTTCAAATGGATGTAAAGAGTGCTTTTCTTAATGGTTATATTGATGAGGAGGTGTATGTTGAACAACCCCCCGGGTTTGTTGATCCTACACACCCTAATTATGTTTATAAATTAGATAAAGCACTATATGGTTTAAAACAAGCCCCTAGGGCTTGGTATGAAAGATTGTCTTCATTTTTGATTTCAAATGATTTTAAGAAAGGAAAAGTTGATAAAACATTATTTACCAAACATATAGATCAAGATATCCTCATAGTTCAAATTTATGTTGATGACATTATTTTTGGATCTACTAATGTTTCACTTTGCAAGAATTTTGAGTCATGCATGAAAAAGGAATTCGAGATGTCTATGATGGGAGAGCTCAACTTCTTCCTTGGACTTCAAATCAAGCAACGTAGTGATGGGACATTCATCAACCAAGCCAAGTACACCAAAGAACTCATCAAGAGGTTCGGGCTTGAAGGATCCAAAGTAGCAAAGACTCCCATGGCAACCACTACGAAACTTGACAAGGACGAACAAGGTAAGGAAGTAGACATCAAATTATTTCGTAGCATGATTGGTAGTTTACTCTATCTTACGGCTAGTAGGCCGGATATAATGTTTTCCGTATGTTTATGTGCACGCTTTCAATCATGTCCTAAGGAATCACACTTAATAGCGGTAAAACGCATAATTAGGTATCTTAAGGGCACAATTGATTTAGGTTTGTGGTATCCGAAAACTAACCAATTTACCATGACTAGTTATTCGGATGCCGACTATGCCGGTTGTAGGGTAGATAGGAAGAGCACAAGTGGCACTTGCCAATTCTTGGGCAATTGTCTTGTGTCTTGGTCTTCCAAGAAGCAAAATAGTGTAGCCCTTTCAACCGCCGAGGCGGAGTATGTAGCAGCCGGAGCTTGTTGTGCACAAGTACTCTGGATGAAACATACTCTTCTCGATTTTGATTTACATTTTGATCATGTTAAGATTTATTGTGATAATACTAGTGCTATTCACATGACCAAAAATGCTAATCAACATAGTAAAACCAAACATATAGACATTAGATATCATTTTCTTAGAGATCACTTTGAAAAAGGTGACATAGATATTGATTTTGTTTCCACAGATTTTCAACTTGCAGATATTTTCACAAAACCTTTAGATTATGCAAGATTTTCATTTATTTGTGGTGAATTGAATGTATGTAAGATTGATACTTAAAATATCTTAGTTTGTTTTGTTTTGGTTTCTAATATGTTTGTTTTGTTTTGTCTTAAATTTTTTTTTAACCCTTTTTGATGTATGACAAAAAGGGGGAGAAATATAAATATATATAAGTTTGGAAAAATATATGGAGGAAAAATATATGGTTTGTTTTAAATTTTGTTATTCCTTATGATAGTTTATTTTTTGGTGATGATATTTTTCAATGCTTTATGTATGCTTACATAGTTGTTCATATTCATGTTAAATACATAGCATTGTTTAAGGGGGAGCTCTCCAAGCTCTTTCCTCTTTTATTTGTTTAATAACTCATATGTTTTGTCATCATCAAAAAGGGGGAGATTGTTGGCCCAAGGTTACAATCAACCCATGTTTAGTGTATTTTGATGATTACAAAACATATTAGTTATTTGTACTAATATAAATTGTTGTTTAAGTGTGTTTCAGGTTTATATATTAAAGAGATGAATTCTTCCCTAAAGGAAGGTACATTGGACTCAAGACAAGTCAAATTGGGCTCAAAGAACAATATTGAAGATCAAGTGAAGATAGCCCTTGTTGAAGTCTTGAAGACCTAGAAGTTTGTAAGTGTAGTTTTGTTAAAGATAGAATATGTGAAATTTGGCTCTAGGATTTGCACACACACTTGTTTTGTATGTTTCCTTTGTTTTTGAAAATGTTTATTTCTAAGTTTATGCCTTAGTTTATACATACATGGACTCAAAGCTTTATATCTTCAAAAACTTGTTTAAAACATGATATAAACTATTTTCTGCATAACACTTAGCTTCAGATTTTTTAAAGAATTTTTACAAAATTTTCTATCTCAAAAATCTGCCCAAAAAATATCTATTTCAGGCAGACCGGTCGACCGGCAGTCGACCGGCTGCTGTGTCCAGACATGCACAGGCTGTGCATGTCTGTCGGTCGACCGACCTACATACCGGTCGACCGGAAAAGAGATGTTTTGCTCTCTGTATCTTTTCGGTCGACTGGGTCGGTCGACCGATAGAAGGAAACTGTGTTTCCTTTGTTGGATCGGTCGACTGGCAGTCGACCGAAGCTCCAACGGCTCTTTTGCCAGCAGGGACCCGGTCGACCGGCAGTCGACCGGTAGGCCTGCATCAGCCATAACGGCTCTTTCTTCTTTTGGAATTTCTGAAAATCTGTTTTTGGTTTTCTCTTTAACAGAGTTTTTAGGAGTTGTTGGGACTCTTTTTCTGATCAAATTAGCTGGAAAAATCAGAGTTTTAACCTATTCTCTCCCTATAAATAGTGGGGAATAGGCCTTAGTTATTTACCAAGAAAAATACAAGTTTTCATAGTTTTCAAGAGAAAGAGAAAAATAGTTTAAAGCCTTCATTTCCATTCTTTCAAAATTGGTTTTTCAGTTGTTGTTTGATCTCTAATATCACTCTACAACTGAAGCTTTTCTCACCACACTTCATAGAGCCAAAAATTTCATATTCTTTCTATAGGTGAAGTTGTAAAAGAGTGAGAGTGTTTGTAAAAGAGTGTTGTGGTCTAGTTAAAGATCACTATTTGTAATTCTTGTTCTTGTGGAGACAAGCTCCTCGGTGGAGTTTCTTTGTAAGGTGAAGCTACGGGCTTGAGGTCTTTGGAGGCCTAACTTGTACGGGATCCTAAGGGGATAGTGGAAACCCTTCACGGAGGTGAAGGCGGGGACTAGAGCAACGGGCTCGAACCTCGAAACAAATCATCTTGTTTGCGATTGCCTTGGCGTTCTTCTTGCTTACTTTCTTGCTTTATATCACTTCCAATTTATTGCTTGAGAACTAACCTTTATTTGTGCAATCCTTATTTGTTTACTTTACTTGCTATTTTACTTGTGGAATCTTGTGTTGATATACTTGTTGTGTTACATTGTGAGCTTTTCATTTTCATCATCATACTTGGCATTGATCAATCACACCTCAATACAACACGGTTGCATTGCGCACCTCTAACCCATTTAAGGGGAATTGGGAGGAAGGAGTTCAGAACCTCGCAAGGGGTATTCGGCTCTTAGTCGTGTTTTTGAGAGATTGTTGCATCACTCATTTCATAAGTTTAAAAAGATCATTAGATTAGCAATTACACCTATTCACCCCCCCTCTAGGTGTATTTCAATAGCCACTTGCTATTGCGGCAGAATTGAGTAACTTGCGATTTCTATATTAAGTTCTAAAATTCAAATTCTTATGTGCAGGTTATAACTCAATCAAATTTTGGCGTCGTTGTCGGGGAGGGACGGTAAGTAATTCTCTTTAAAGTTTATAATTTTGGTTAACTTTCTTCTTTATTTTTTGTACAGATTTAATAACAAGGAATTCTTGCTGCAGTGGACACATAAGTGGCCTTGGACTCTGCTCAAGAAAGCAGAGCCAAGAAGCCCTCAGATTTGCTATAGTCCTGTGGCAAACTGAGTGAACTACTAACCTGTATTTTCTGCAGGTTGGTTGAATTGCGTAGTTTAAATATCTGTAGCATTTATTTCCTTGTTTCTCTCACTATATTTACTTTCTAACCTCAACAGTAAAATGATGATTGTAAGTGCTAAAAAATGATTTAGACTTTGCATTTAGGCACGTGTCTATTTCATTACATTTTCTATTTACTATTGAAGAGTGCTGGAGCAAAGGTGCTGTGCATAGCATCTAGTATAAGAACACTTTTGGATTGTTTACATTGCTTAAGTGTTGCTTTTCTTGTACACTGTACTAAATTGATCTAAGGGCTTGTCCTATATACAAGATAAGGTGGGGAAGTCATTACCCTCCCTTAGCCCACAAACAATCTCCTCACTCACTAACCCATGCCTAACTAAAAATGAGTACACGTTGGCCCTAGGGACATCTCGGACTCAATTAGGAGATTATCCTAAGGGGGAAAGGTGTTGGAATTTGACTCCTGCCAAATCAGTGTTTAGGAAGGGGATTAAGGGCCAAAAGCCCGAAGGTTGGTGGTTACTTAATTAAGGAACGTCTTTGACGGATAACCTCCCACCAATCTTGCCCTGACCTGGCTGATTAGCTTGTGGTCAAAGTTTGCATTATACCTCCTATGGACAGTCTAACCAGTTAGGAGTCGTCTAGGTCAAAGATCTACCCTAACTTAGGTTAAAATTCTTTCTTTTTTGTTTTCTTATTTGTTTGTGTTTTATTGTGTGATATGGCTTATAACAATAATTTTTTCAATTTTAATGGTAATCCATATTACACACCAACCTTTTTTTTAGATATTACCAACCCGGCATATCATAACTTTAACCAACCTAGTGTGCCGGATTGGTCTTATCCAAATCAATATAACCCATGCCCACAATCTTATAACCATAATTTCCAGAATAATTTCAACTCTTCACAGAGTCAGTGGGGATTCACCTCCCCCGAGTCTTATTTTCAACCAACTTGTCCTCCTTATCCATCTTGTCCACAATATTTCCAAGATTCATACTTAGTTCCACCAGTCCAAAATAGAAAATCATCAATTTTGGAAATGAGTATGCGTGAGTCCAAACGACAATCACAAAATCTAATGGACTCACAATTTTACCACCAATTTCAAAACAACACTTCATCTTTTCAAGACCAATCGCAACAAAACGATGAACCTATCAACTATGAAAAGATGCTTGAATCCATGACTCAGGCTCAAAACGCTCGTAATCATGCATAGATATGATGGTCCAAACTCTACGTTCTCACCGTTTGGTCAGTTCTGATGTCGTTAACCATTCTGTTAGAGCTGAAGAGTCATGTTGTTTTGGAAAACAAGGTTCCATTTCAGCACAATCATTTGAACTTGCCCAAACTCTAAATTTTGAAAATGATATTGACAGTTTGGCAAGTTATTCCTTTCCTGAAATAGAACTTGAGAATGAATATGATCATGAACCTCAACTTAGTGATTCAATTCTACTTCCTGATTCAATTATGACTCCGGTGTCTTCACCTGATTTCAATCTTTTTCCCGAGTCAACATTGGATCCTGTGCCAATTCATAATGAAATTGAATCACCCATCTTTGATGATCAACATATTGAACTTGACCAATTTCATACTTTTGAAAGTCCCATTGACAAATTGGCAAGTTCTCATTTTTATGAAATTGAACTCAATGAGAAATGTGACCTAGATTCTCAATTTTGTGATCCAGTTCAAATTCTCAAATCAATATTGACTCCTGTTTTGTTACCCGACTTGTGTAATATTTTAGAGTCAGTTTTGATCCCCACACCTGTCATTCTTGAACTTGAATCACCAATATTAAGTCACATTCCATTGTGGGAAAATGAATGTGGACTTGAGTTTCAACTTCTTGATTTGAACTCACTTCCTGAACCAATCTCGACTCTTGAACCTTTACTTGACTTAAGTCACTTTTCTGAGTCGGTATTAGTTCCTGTACTTCCTAAGTCCAAGTCAATCATTCTATCTTTTCACACTCCATTTTGGGACAAGGCGGTTGACAAAATTGACTTTGAAATTAATTATGGAATTTGGAAATTAGACGGGGTCAAATATTTAATAAAAATCATTCATGTATATATCATTTTAGTGGGTTATATTAGAGAAATTTCTGGTGGGTTCCTCCAAACTCCACGAAAAGTCGATTGGGCCGCATTTCGTGGACCAATCAGACCACCACCGGAACCACCACCTTAAGGTAACATTTTCCTTCCCTTTCTTTTTTTCATGCATCTATACATTAATTCATACATTGAGGACAATGCATGAGATAGGTGTGGGGGAGGGTTCTAATATAACTTAGATTTTTCTTTTATTAAAAAAAATTTAACATTTTCTTTACTTTTAAAAACTTTTTGAAAATAGAAACAATATTTTGACATATTTTTTGTAAGAAATTGAGTCAATTTTAAGGAATAGGAAAATCAAAATTAGTATTTCTTAAACTTGGTCAAAATAAGATTATTTGTTTGATTTTTAGGGTTAGGAAGATAATTTGTCAAAGTAATTTAGTCTTCATCTTTACCTTAATGAAATATGTACACTTCATACATTTACACACTTAGGGTTCAAAAACAAAGATTCTTATGCCTTATAAAAAAAAAGAAAAAAGAAAAAAATGTATCTATGAAAGATGAACAAATCTAATTATTGATTAGCTAAGTACTTTGGCCTAAGCAAGCCTTAGTATTTATGCGAAAGATGATTAGATAAGTTTGAGAAAAAAACATATATAAAAATCCTCTGATTAAACTGGGTATTTGTGCCTAACAAAGCATAAGTATTCACGCCTAAAAGGGGTTCATATAATAAAATCCTTAGTTTTGTGGCCTTGTTTGCTCGAGTCCTTAAGTCCTTGGGGTGTTTTCTTACCCGGTGCCTTAAGACCGTTTGGCTTGGGAGTCATCGATTAAAGGCTCGTTACATGGGCAGATTAGAAAGCCTAATAGAACTAAGGAATAATATAACATATATATATATATATATATATATATATATATATATATATATATATATATATATATATATATATATATAGGCATAAGAGTTAGAGTTAATGAACCCTTAGTCAAAATTTTCACAGTCACAAGGTGCAGATGACTTAGAGTAAAGTAATAGACTAGATGAGAAGTACAATTTGACTCCTTACTTTGATTGATAACAAATTTTTGAATAGAGACTAAGTATAGGAATGAAAAATTCAATTTTCCTATAACTTATAGATTACTTAAATCTTACAATAATATTTCAAATATTTTTCTCTTTCAAAATGAGTTTTCAAGATATTAATATTTTTCTCTTTCTTTATGGATTTTGTGGGTGCAATCCACTGAAAACCCTCACGAGACAAAACTCGTCCTCTAGGGGAAACCTAGAGCTTTAACGGCTTGTTGTACATGCTCAGTACAATCGCGTGACCTGCGAAAGTGGTCTAATAATCTTTGGTTTAGTTTTGTTGTTTTACTCGAGGACGAGCAAAAGATAGGTGTGGGGGTGTGATCGTACATATATTTTGTATTCTTTTCATTACACTCCTACATTTATCATGTAATAAATCTGCTAATTTTCTTATCTTAAATACCTATTTTGCTGAAGATAATAATGAAGAGAAAGGGGATTAAACTAAATAAATACCAGTTAAAATCAGATTTAACTGGATCTATTTGGTTAGGTGAGAATGATCCCAGATCTAGTTAGAACAAATCAAGGATTGGGGCAAATGTTCAGCTGAAGATCAGAGCAAATCAAAAAGATAACACTAAATGAAAACTGATAAAATTTAGATTTTTATAAATCTATTTTGGTTAGCTAAAGATCAACCGAGGATAATATCAAATACAGATAGATAAATGGATAGAGAGAAGATCAACGGATGAGATGAAGCAAGTTTGACTCAGATTCTGACTGGATACATTTTAGTATTTGAATCATAACTTTCGCTACTGAATCTCAAATCTGATGATTCAAGATGATACAGAAAGCAAACTTTACAGGGCTACAACTCTTTATGTTGATCACTATTTCTAATTCTGTCATTTGATAAGTGATATTCAGCAATCAACACGCCAACAAACTGCAGATCAGAACTGAATATCCACATCAAATCAAGTTTGAAGATAAGGGGAGGATTCAAATTCAGAAATAGCCAGCTTTTTCTATCTTCATACTCCTCTAACTTCTGTATTTCTTCTATAAATACCTGCAATCTCAAAGGCAAAGAAAACGACTATGCAGAGATAGGATTTAGTCCATTTTTTCATTTTTTTAGTGTAGGTTTTTGTTTTTCTTTTCATGTAATTTTCAGTTTTAGTTTATGTAAATCAGAGGAGATCAGAGTTTCATAGGAGAATGAGAACGAAGCTTGTGCTGAGAGTGACACCGGTATAAGATTTCTTTCTTTTCTCTTATTGATATAAAATCGAATCTGTAGTTCCCTTTTGTATGTACTTTATTTTTGTGTTCTTCTTCTTCTTCTCTACTTTTCTTCTTTTGGTACAATTGCTATCCAAGTGAGTCTAAAAGCATCGAAAGAAGCCTTGCCTTTGCGAGTGCCACCGATAGCCCATGACGATGGATTTTGAGTTTCATTCTGTATCACTTCATACTTGTAACGTCTTGATGATATAATGTGGAGGAAACATGAATCAACTTTTATGAGCTATACGTTGATCGCCTCACTTCAAGGTAACATCATTGCAAAAGATTCAAGGTAGGTATTTGGCCAAGAAGTAAGTAATTTTTTTAGCTTCTTTTCTTTTAATCATTTAGTTTAGAACACCACAACACCCACTTCTTTTATCACTCCTTTTCCATTTCTTTGTACATATCCAGTTCTGTTTTCTCCATCTTCCCAATCTCTCACTTTCTGCCTAAATTAACTTTAACTCTTTTTCACTTTTCTTTTAAAGAACTAAAGAAGAACTTTAACCATTCTTTGTAACATAAAAGAGAACTTACTAGAAAAGCTTCCATCGCTAGTCCCTCCTTGTGGATCACGACCCGCATAGCCACTTGCTATTGCGGTAGAATTGAGCACTTGCACTCTTTAATCTTAAAATCTGAAATACTGTATTTTGTGTGCAGGTTCAACCTCAATCAGGTGGTCATAGTTAATAGTTACCAACTTTTAATATCGACTGAGGGCAACATTCTGTCTCGAGCGATCGGGCCTAAGTTCTAAGTAATCTGGATAGCTCCACGCTCACCCTTCGACTTAGCCTCCCAGGGACCAGTCACCTGGACCACGGTATCCCGCATACCGTGATCACAGTGGTCACCATGTTGATGATGATCTTCTCGCACCCATTCTGGGGCATGAAGTAGTGTGCATCTTGGCTAGGCAACACTAAAAGCCTCATATTGGTAGGCCTCTGGGATAATCAAAGCACAGAGGGCCTCGAACCCCAACACTTTGCGCCAAGTCACCCCCGACAATTGGGAAGGGCAACCCTGTAGTGGACCAGAACGCTGCGGACAAAAGGTTCGAGTGGCAACTTCAGTCCTAACGCCAGAATCTGAGGGTGCATGTAGACGCCGCTGTTGGTCGGAACAAGGTGAAATCAGCGCCTTCAGGTCAAAATTCGACCTCTATCCCGAGGGAGAGGCGAACGTCATACTTAGCCAGGTACTTCCCTACATCCTTCTGGCTATGGAGTTTGGTGGTCCTTGGGTCAAAATCCACGCCGACTCTAGTTCTAAAATGGGATCTCTTCTCTTTCTCTTCCACCACGGTCTTGCCCTTGCTGGCATCGCTGATAACACCAGACATGCCTCCTTTCGTCATCTCTAAAGAAGATTTAGTGGTGAAGATTGGGAATAGAGATCACAACGATGAAGACAAGAGGTTGAGGTTGCAGAAGTTAGGGGATAATCCTTAAGGTTTGGGAGAGAGGCTTTTAAACCCTCAAATCTCTTCACATCCCATTCTACATGATCGGGAGCATACACGTGCTACCTGTTACCGCGAATAAAATCTGGACCATCACGCTTGATTCACCATACCAACCTCGAGTGTCGCGCCTCCCCAAAAAGCGGTGGTTATCTGACACACGCAATATCGGATGAGACGTGCATTTAAATCTCTGCCAGCCTGTAGAGACACGCCACAAACTGTCAAAAACTGAAGCAGCACTGACAACCCGAGTCCAGGCTCAAGTGGCCTGCTTCCATCCTTTTCTCTCGAAGTCGCCGGGAGCACATAACTCACAGGGCGATTTTCTGACCTCCGTTAAAGAGGCAAGCAGAGGGGGCATTTGTAATGGTCAATTTCTAACCCCCTCGAGATTACGGCACGTGTACATTCGGCCCTTGGATGATCATGTGACACGTATCCATATCCAGAATATTTGAAGAAGAGTCCTAACCTCATCTAAATTCCGGGCAGTTCAAGCAGCCAAAGAATAGAGATAGAGTTGGTTACAAGTACTCCTATCTCCAAACCAAGTTTTCGTTAAAACCAACGGTTACAGCTCGGGAGCAGATGGTAGTTGCATAGACTCTAGAGGATAAAGACAAATACGAGTCCTACCAATTCAAATAAAAATATTTGGCTCCAACTACTTCCAAGATAAGCAGTTGAGATAAGATAGATGTTCAAATAGATTAAAACTCTCTGTAATCTTATCAAAAAGACACTCACTTGTATAAATAGTAGACCCCTCTAACGAAGGAGGGAGGATCAATCAATCCCAGAAACCCTAGCACGTTAGATTAGACAGTCATGATTGTAATTTTCTCTAAATTATAATGGAACCCTCTCTCTTATTGTCTGTGGCTTTTCTCTTTCTGATTTTTACGTAAATATGTGTGTTTGCTCTGATTTGATCTCTAAAATTTATCTATCAATTTATACAATTTGGTACATGACTAACTCTCTCGTAGACCTACAACACTCATGAATCAAGATTAGGATGCATGGAGGTGAAGCAATAACAACCTTACCTTGGGTAACTTCATTGTAAATGTCAGCTACTAATAAATGAGGATATTAAGGGGCCGTTTGTTTCGCGTAAAAGTCCGTAATTCGTAAATGACTTACAACTCAGTTACAATTACGGCGTTTGTTTGGACCGTAATTTGTAAAAGACTTACACAACCCAATTACCCCTCATTTGCAACCCAATTACCACTCACTTACAGCCCAGTTACAGTTAATTTTGTGGTCATGTAAATTTGTATTATTTTTTTTAATATTAAATTTTTTTAATATTTAGCAGTTTTAATATTTATTTGCAATATTAAAACGTTTTAAATCACCAAATAGTTAATTTTGTGATCAACTTTTTCACTTACGACTTACACATTACGACAACCAAACACCGTAAAGCACAATACACTTTTTCACTTACAACTTTATATTACCAACCAAACACCATAAAGCTTACATGCATGTAACTCATTTACAAATGTAAAAGACTTTACCAATTATAACTTACGAATTACAGCCAATTACGACAACCAAACAGACCCTAAGTTGAATGCTCTGTTGTAGAGAAAGGAGAGATTTTAATAGGGTGCAGCCAAGAGAAACGTTACAATCGAAATTGTTTAGACAACTTCACGCACAAAAAATGTTAAAGGTCAGTTTGAGGCATTGCCGGACCTTCCTCCGGATTGGACGCCCCACCAATCATTAAAATGGAAATCTGCCGAAGAGAATTTGCGCAAAATTCACTGGCATTTATAGATGGACAAAAATGCCCCTGACATTTTTCAGTCTTTAATTTAAAAAATGGTTGAAACTATAGAAGCTAAATAAAATGGCCCAACTAAAATTGTAACTGTAACTGACCATTATATTATATAGCACAAATATATGAGATGATTCTCTGTCAACTAACCACATGCTAAACAATAACAATACCTAATTGTCACTTTGCACCGGATACGTATAAAAAGGAGCTTAATTGTGTTTGTTCATTCCAATAATTGTTTCCTGATCCTTTTCCTCCTCCTCCTTGTCTTCTTCAATCAAATTTCAGTTATGAAATTTGATCGAAGAAGTAGAAGGGATTGATCGATCTGCAAATAATCAATCAATCTATCTATCGTCGCAAATGGATTAGGCAACTAATTACTTGGCCAGGGCCACAAATAAAAAGGAGCTTAATTGTTTTTGTCCTTTTCCCTGATTATTTTCTCTGATCTTTTTCCTGCCCCTCGTCCTCCTTATTCTTCTTCAATCAAATATCAATTTATTGAAATTTGATTGAAGAAAAAGTGGGGTTTGATTTGATCTGCAAGCAATCGATCGATTTATCTTTCTATCTATGGTCGCAAATGGACAAGGTAGAAAACTCAAAACTCTTCCATTTTTACAAAGGATATTTTGTGGATCGACCCGGCGATGATCCCTGCAGCAATTACAACGCCACCTTGCTCCTCTGCACTAGCACCGAGATATTCCTCCTCCTCGCCCTCTCCCACCTCTTCCACCTACTGCTCAAACGTTTCGGCCAGCCCAGCATCGTCTCCCAAATGCTTGTACGTGCATTGATTCTCTAATTCCCTCTCTCTCCCCTCAAATTTGATTTGATTTGATTTAATCTCTGCGAAATTACCTCTTAAATAATTAAACTGCAGGCTGGATTCTTCCTCGGTCCGACGATCCTCGGCCGATTCGATTTAGTGGTCGGGGACAAGAGACAACTCGACTTCATTGCGTCGGCCGCCCGCGTTTTCTTCATGTTCTTGGTGGCCCTTGAGATCGATATCGCGTGCATCCGGAGGACGCTGCGTTCGGGGATGACCATCACCGCGAGCAATGCGGTGGCCTGCGCGCCGGCCTGCGCGGTGGTCGGCCCCGCAATCTTCCGCTTGATCCACAGCAACGGCAACCAAGCGGTCTTCATCTTCTGCTTCTTCCTCATCTTCTTCAACACCGCCTCCCCGATCCTCATCCGGGTCGTCAACGAGCTGAAGCTGACCATGACGGACATGGGAAGGCTGGCCGTGTCAACGGCACTGTTCACGGACGTGCTGTGCCTGACAAGCATGGGAATGATAGGCTTTATCGGCGTGGAGGCGTCATACACGAAGGGAGGTATGAGACGGGGGATCAGAGAAGCTAGGATGTTGCTGGGGTCGGTGCTGGTGGTGCTGTCCTCGTTCGTCATAAGGTTTCAGGTGAACAGGGCGAGCCGGCGTAACGGGCACAGGCGTCAGGTCGGCAACAGCTTGGTGTTCTACTTGCTGACGATGGTGATGTTGGCGTCGTTGTGTATGCAGCATCTAGGGTTCGATCCAATGATTGGAGTGTTTGTTTTCGGGTTGGTGATCCAGAAGGACGGGCCGACGGCGAGGAACATCGCCGATAAGTTGACATATGGAGTCGAGCATTTGATACTGCCCGTCTATTTCGGGGTTGCTGGCCTGCAGGTGGACATCGAGATGTTGAAGAGTAGCGATGTGTGGCCCGTGACATTGACGGTCATCTTCATCGGAACCTTGGCCAAGATCTGCGGCACCATGGTCGGAGCTAGGTTGTTCTTAGGCACGCCCTTGCGCGAAGGCTTGGTGCTTTCCTTTCTATTGAATATTAGAGGACATGTCAATCTTATCATCCTCACTCTCGGATTAGAGAACAACGTAACTAGTACTACTTTCCGACTGCATACCAATGCTAATCTAATGGATGAATGCTAATTATATATATACATATAGATATATTTTAACTCTCTGTATGTTTGCAGATATGGGATGAGAACATGTACATGGCTCTGCTCATATCCTTGTTCTTCAACAGCATAACCGCCTGCCCGGCCACGGCTTTAATCGTGCGCCGGGAGCGACAAGCAATAGGCTACCGTTTCAAAGGCCTGGAATGGCTCAACCCCGAGAACGAGCTCCGAATCCTGGCCTGCGTCCACTCCCCGCTCGACGTCCCCCCCATCCTCGACCTTATCGAGATCTCCAGCGGGCCCAACCAGCGCTTGGTTGCCCCCTACATCCTCCACCTCAGGGAGCTCACCGGCAGCTCCACAAGCACCATGCTCTACCACCAGGTCCAAGAAAACCAATCCGGCAATGACAGCACGGGCGTCACTCAGTCGCAACAAGTGAATGCAGCCATGGACACGTTCGTCAGGGAGACCGGCATCAATCTCCGGCAGATCAACGCCATGTCCAGCTACCAAAGCATGCACAAGGACTTGCAGAACGGGGTCCAAGAAGTGCACGCATCGTTGGCGGTCGTTCCGTTCCACTGCAAGCGGAGGTTTGACGGGAAAATGGGCATAGGGAAGGAGGAGATCAGGCAGTTCAACCTCAATGTACTACGGCATGCCCCGTGCTCAGTCGGGATCCTAATCGACCGGGGCTGGGCCGGAGACAGGGAGGGGGTGGGTTTGATAGCAACAGTATACCGCGGTCGTCTTCGTTGACGTTGTCGATGTCAGCGACGGCAGGCGGTGATGGAGATGTCAGCCCGGTGCTTCATGTGGTGGTCTTGTTTCTCGGGGGAGCGGATGATCGGGAGGCGGCGGCGTACGCCGGGCGACTGGCGGTGCATCCCTGTGTCAACCTTACGCTCGTCAGATTCCTGCCGACATTCAGACAGGCTGGCGGTGGAGTCTATCTTCGCTCCGGTAGCTCGTCAAGCGAAAGCAGCAGCGTAGCAATGGATGTCGATGGAGGCGGCCACGACACAGACGAGACTTTCATGTCAAATTTCTACAATAGGTGAGACGTGAGTAGCTATGGCATAGAATTTACATAGTATGAATGATATATGAAGCGAATTAATGAATGAATTGGTAATTTGTTGTAGATTTGTGGTGACGGGCATGATAACGTATGTAGAGAGATTGGTGGAGAACTCGACGGAGCTGATAGCAGCGATGTCGTCGATGGAGGGGATGTACTCGTTGTACATTGTGGGGAGGCAGAGACAGGGGACGACGGCGTGGCTGACAGTGGGGATGAGCCAGTGGGAGGAGTGCCCGGAGCTCGGATCAATCGGAGATCTGCTCGCTTCATCAGATTTCATGGTCGGTGGCTCCGTGCTCGTCATCCAGCAGCATAATATTGCAACTGCTTCTTCTGCTACTGTTACTACTACTACTCCTGCTACGGCCTAAATTGGCCAATCATATCCATCTACAAACGTTGCTACATGTACATATATTTTTCCATTGTCGTTCTTGTTGTAAAATGAAGGACAGGAAATTGTCCAATAGCATCATCAGCTCCAAATTTATGAAACCACATTTTGCCAGATCAAGATCAGTGAATTCTATCGATCATTTCAAGTTTTGTTATTGTGATACGCTCAATCCCTGACGCTTTATTATTGATACACAACAATATATTACTCTTTCGGTGTGGATATTATCCGACGAATCTTCATCTGCATAAAGATATCACACGACAGTTTCAACCAGAATATGTCCTGTTGGATTTTTCTTTCATGTTGATCCAAAACACATTATCTTTTTAGATCAAGATCCGAGTTTATCAACCCTAATAGATGGATTCTAACATACATATATTATATGTGTGAGGTCAAAAGAACCCTTGATCAATGTAAGATCTACACTACATGCAAATAAACATAACACAAAATAACGGAAATAACAATCTTACAGTCCATTGGAGATTGTTTTCGCTCTCCTGAAGAGATCTCGTACCTCATTCACAAAGTAGATACCTTTTGCTTGCCTTTTGAATCACTCAAAGTTTGTTTTCAGTCCTCAGGATACATCGCTATCACGTGATTTGGCAAGAGCATCTCAACGGATTGCTTCGCACTAAATCACCCCATGCAATGTTCTTCCTCAGACCATGAAAAAGATTCTAGAGATCTTAATGGCTCTTCTCTCTAAAAATGAAAGCCGATTCTACATAAAAAGACCAATCACATGAACACAAGAATCTCTTTATTTTTCTTCTCCCAGTTTTTGGAGTGGGTATTACAATTCACGTATGAGAATTCATCACAATATTCACCATGAACACATGACGGCTTTTAGGTGTGAGAGAGGGATTATATAAAGATACATTAACCCCAGATTTGATAGGAAACAGAGATAGGCGGATCATGCCCATTGGATGGCTCATGGCTAGATAGAGTTAATCCATGATTTTTAATCAATTCAATCCGACCTAACTAATTAAAACAAATTAGATTAGAAATCTTGTAAAAGTATCGGAAAGAGAAAATTCACACGCGAGAAAGCAAGGAAAAGAGACCTCAGATCTGTGTGCGCATAGATGCGCGCAATCCGAGCTCATCTCGGGCTCGGGCTCAAGTGCGGGTCAGGTAGGGTCGAGTCAGACCTCGGCTTAAACAGGTTTGACCCGATAAAATCCTACATCTCCCACTCAATTTCATTTTTTCCTAGTCACTTAGGAATAGTAGTGCACAATGTTCTCGTCATCTTAATTCATCTGATTCATACTCTTTGTCGTTGTGTGATGTGGACCACGGGATATATACTTGCACTTTGGTTCTCTAAATTACAATCTTATACTAAACAAGTGAAAATGGAGCTCCAAGGAAAACCAAAAGTAAACATTAAAATATTAGCAAACATCAAGTCTGCGGTGAGAACACAGTGTCCTTGGGCCTCAGAACCAACTCTCGTGCATCAGCATACTTAAAGTGGCTCCTACACTCACATATCTTGCGACTCCATGGTACCCAACACTGTTCACCTTTAAACGCTTGCTTCGTTTGAATCATCAAGCCAAAATGCAAGTATTAAAGTCCAACTAGTGAAACAATGAGGAGATGCACATAGGATTCCGCCCATAGGTGCAGATGGATATTCTCATTACTAAACATTTTCTCAAATGCATCCGTTGGTACGAAATTCTTACGTTGCCCTCGGGAACATGCGAAACAAAGTAGCTGAATTAATAGATGAGAATTATGCATCTCTAAGTATCGGCACAGTCAAATTAGGGGTATCGTCGGTTCGGTTCGGTTTTGCTATTTTTCAACCGAATCGACCGATTAGACTTAGTAACCGAACCGAACCGAACCGACTCAATGGCTCTTATCATTCTTGTCCAATACCTAAATTCAAGAAAAAGACCCTAACCATGATTGGTAAAACTTTTACACTGTATTTGGGCTCTTATATCGCTCGCATAATTATTATTAACTTTTACTAACAATTGAAAGCAATTATGATAGTGTACTTAACGTGGCTTTCACATTTTCCTAATGAGATAATGTTCCACTGTTTTTTTATGAACTCACTAATTAAATTTGAGTGTAATACATAGGGTGAGAATGTCCGACTAGAGCGGTTCGGTTCGGTTCGGATTCGGGTTTCGGTTTTTGGTCGGTTATTTCGGTTATAAACGAACTCTGCTCACCCCTACGTCAATGATCGTGCTACTAGCAATGGCATGGTGACTAGCTACCAACTCTACATGATGAATTCCCTGAGGTTTTCGTATGTGCGCTAAATCATATGCTTGATTCATCCCAAGTCTCGATCTCTACACGCGTGGTAGGAATTACGTGCCATGGTAATCTCACATATCCGAGTTTTAAGGTCATCCAACCAAGGGTTTTCCCAATGTACAACCTCACCATACAAATAAGTTACTAACCAGTAGCAACCCGATCTCTCACCATGAATACTACGTCTGAAAAATATTTTATTAATTAACAGCCAAGAAAGAGTTAATCATTTAAGTCGAATTATCTCGAGCTCCGACTCAACCACTTTGATATGTTCAAAGGTGACAAGCAACAGATGTGGGTGAGCTTTCGACTGTGTTTAGGTCTCATACTAGATGTGCCACCCTGTGGCCTTCTAGCGCCCTTTCCCGTGTGAGGCGGGAATTGATCGTACTTACAGTAACACATTTATCTCATGATTTCGGCATCTCCAGTGGCATTTAATCACTATCGATTTTCAACCGATGTGAATTGCAACCAATTCCAATTTGGTGCCTCAAGTGTATCTCAAAGACCAGGGTCAATTACTCATTCTCTTTTAGTGGATAACTACGCATCTAAGGTGTTGTTCCCAAGTCGGCATGATAGTGTATCCAAAACACTTATTCTTATCAACCATCTCTGTCATGTCTCGCTTTCCTATATACATGGACATGGCACGCGACAAGAGTTTGCAATGCATATATGCAATGGAACACTTCACGTATACACGCTAAGCCTTAATTTACCCTAAATAAGTTATATAAATGACCTATAATACTATAATATGACATATAAATTTTTCACACAAAATAATGTTATTTTATGAATAATCAAATAGAACAATTCGAGTTTAATATACAGAAAATCAAGAAATCAGTGGGAATTAAAAGTGAGACAAGAGCATAGAGAAACTCTAGGCTCTAGGCAATACATATAATCCTCATCAGGCACCTGGTCAACAAAATAAAACATTCTTATATCTGGATATACAAATTCAAGGTCATCAGAAAACGACCCAGTGAGTGATAAAATAAAAAAGGCACACATATGAAAGGTATATAGTAAATATCAAACAGTAATAAAATAGTACATTATAATAACAATCAGTGCAGTAACAATCAGTGTGCAGTAACAATCAATACAATAACAATTAGTATAATAAAAAGATAACTCGTCACTTTAAAAAAAAAAAAAACTGATACTCAAAGATGTGTAGCGTAGCATATGTCTCTAATCTTATCAACTATTTTTTCACATATCAGACAATGATAAGTTTGTTGTAACTGTCTTGTAATGAAATGCATGTATTTTAGAAGGATCATGTGCATGCCGGGACCACGGTCTAACATTTCTGGCACTAAATCAGGATGGGTCGTGAGGCCCTAAAAACTGATAACTGAGATTACAACCCACTGAGAAATAACTGATATGGACTTATAATCGGGGTAAAGCCCAATAACTGAATAACTGATAACTAAGTACCCAGTACAACTTGAAAGTTCACCTAGAGGGGTGAATAGATGATATGTTAATTAAATGCCAAATGCAACAATTAAAATGAATAATAAAACGGTCAACTCAAAAAATAAGAAGTGAAGCCGGATTCTCAAATAAAGGGCTCTAGATATTTTCCTCTAAAATTTTCTAGATTAACATTTGATGTGCACAATTGCCTTCTTTCTTGAATGAAAAGAACCGACAAGTATGAATGATGCAAGTAATATACAACAAGTAGAGTGAAGTGCAAAGAAACAATAACATAAGTGTAAGCAATAGAGAAAGAGTAAGAGTGAGAGTAATGACAATCACAAACACAAGAAATATGTTTCGAGGTTCGAATAACTCACTCTACGTCTCCGTCTTCATCGCGTGAAGGATTTTCACTATCCACAAGGATCACTATAAAGGAACTACAATGGTCTACACCAGACCCAGAGTATACAACTCCAACCTTCAATCCTTTACACAAGAGGTAGTACAAAGTCAATGAAGCTTACAAGCTCTTGGTGACCGCAAAGATCACAAACCCTCTCTTTACAACTTTCTTGAGTATAGAATAGAGAAATAAAGCTAAAAAGGTTTGTGTGAGAGAAAATTCAGTTTAAAAGAATGAACTTAATAGCTTAAAACTTGTAAAAATTAGTTTGAAATTGAGAGCTCTCGAAACTTGAAAACTAAATTTTTTTTCAAACTTTTCTCTTGAATAAAAACTTGTAAAAATATTGTATTTAATCCCCTATAAATGACCCATATACATAGGCAAGTGATAACAATAATTAGAGGGAAAATCTGGATATTAGGTGGGTGATAAGACCTAAAAATTGCAAAATTACTCATTGAAAAAGTCAAAAATCAATTCAAATACTAAATATAGCCGTTACTATAACTTCTACAGGTTGTCGGTCGACCGGGCGGTTGACCACCCATGGCTAGAAAAATAGTCGTTGTCTGTCAGTCGACCGGTTGGTCGAACCAGCCACAAACATATAGTAAGGTAAATTTTGAACTTTACAGTCGGTCTACTGACCTACCCCAAAAATCAATATAAAGTTTATTCTGAAATTGAACTCATTTTTAAATAAATTATATATATATATATATATATATATATATATATATATATATATATATATATATATATATATAAAATTAGTTTAGCAACATATAGGCTATGAGATACATGTATAAAAATGGTTATAAATTTTTAGAAAATATTGAACATGTATAACTTAACATATTGAGAAATATGTTTAAAAAACTAAAAACTAGATATTGAAATTTGTATGTGTGTGTATTCTTAAGCATCAATTGAGCACCCTACACTTAAACATTCTAAGTTCATACATAGGTTACTCAATCTTCATGTTTCTTTCAAGTGTGCTTCTCTAAAAATTCGCGCATTGCTCATCCGAGCTTGAATCTTATACTTGAGTCCAATCTCATACTTGAATCAACTTGAGTATTTCAACTCCTTCCTTTTGAGGAAGAACGAAACTAAATCTCTTGAACCTGAAAAAAACTTAAACACACTAAAACTTGATTAGCACCTCATAACTACATGAGTTTTGTAATCATCAAAATAACAAATCGGTGTAATTGTAACATTGAGCTAACAATATCCCCTTTTTGATGGTGATAAAACACATGAGTTATAAAAATAATATGAAAAGCTTGAAACTCCCACTCAAATCATGCATATTTGAAATGAAGTTCAATATGACTAAAATATTTTGTCAATATAATCAAGTCACATGCATGCATATATCGAACTTTTAACAATTTAGAGCTATATGCATAAATAGCCATCATCCATCCATGCCTCCTTTCACCAACAAAATATGAAATAATGTAAAGATTACTTAATTAACTATTGTATGAAACTTGGGTAGATGGATTTAAGATATTTAAAATAAAATAACTCAATAATTCTTCTCCAATTTTTGTCATACATCAAAAAGGAACAAATATTGAAACCATGATACCAATTTGAAAACAATTGAAATATAGTTACCTATTGAAAGGCATGTAAGCTAATTGAAGCAAACATGTAAACAACATGGATATTAACTAAAAACATATGAAAATATTTGAATTTTAAATCAATTGAAAATCAAGTAAAAGATATACCGAATTGAAATTTAAAAACTCTAATCTTATGAATCCATCATATAAACATTCAATTCACTACAAATGAGAGAAAATCTAATATAATCAAGTGATTTTGTAAAAGTGTCAGCTAATTGAAAATCGATAGAAACGTAATCAATTTCAATATCACCTTTTTCATAATGATCTCTAAGAAAGTGATATCGAATCTCTATATGTTTGGTCTTATTATGTTAATTTGCATTTTTGGTCATATAAATAGCACTAATATTATCACAAAATATTTTAATATGATCAAATTAAATCAATTGAAAAACAAATAAAAACATATATCAAATTGAAATTTAAACACTTTAAGCTTATGAATCCATCATATAAACATTCAATTCACCACAAATGAAAGAAAATCTATTATAATCAAGTAGTTTTGTAAAAGTATCGGCTAATTGAAAAATCGACAGAAATATAATCAATTTCAATATCACTTTTTTCATAATGATCTCTAAGAAACTAATATTGAATCTCTATATGCTTGGTCTTGCTATGTTAATTTGCATTTTTGGTTATATGAATAGTACTAGTATTATCAGAAAATATTTTAATATAATCATAATGCAAATCATAATCAAGAGAGTATGTTTCATCCAAAGGACTTGTGCATAACAGCCTCGGCCATAACATACTCCGCCTCGGCGGTTGAGGAGGCTACAGAATTTTGTTTCTTTAAAGACCATAAAATAAGGCAATTTTTCAGAAATTGACAAGCTCTAATAGTACACCTAGAGGAAGGTGAATAGGTATAATGCTAATCAAATACGAAATTACAATAATTAAAATGAATAATACATATGGTCCATTCAAATAAAGAAGTAACGCCGGATTCCCAATTAAGGGCTCTACAACTTCTTCTTTACATTCCTCTAGATAAGATTTGAGGTGCTCAATTGCCTTCTTGATTGAAAGAGAAAAATCGATAAGTATGAATGATGCAAGAAATGAATAAAAAGTGCAAATGAAAATAAAAGCACAAGTGCAAGTAATAGACATAAGTAAACACAAGTGCAAGCAATAGAGATAGAGTAACAATAAGAGATAAAGAAATTACAAACACAAGAGACTTATTTTAAGGGTCAAGCATCAAGCTCTACATCCCTGCCTTCACCTTGTGAAGGATTTTCACTATCTACAAAGGAACTATAAGGTCTACATAAGCTCAGAGTACACAATTCTAATCTTTGATCCTCTACACAAGAGGTAGCACAAAACCAATAAAGTTTACAGGCTCTTAGTAACCACAAAGATCACAAACTCTCTCTTTATAACTTTCTAGAGTTTTGGGTGAAGAAATGAAGCTCAAGAAGTTTGTGTGAGAGAAAATTCGGTTGAGAAAACTGAACTTGAGAGCATAAATCTTACAGAGAAAGATTTGGAATTGAAAACTCTTTAAACTTGAAAATTGAAAGCAAAACTTGATTTTTTTTTTTTTTAAACTTTGATTAAAAAACTTGTATGGAAACTTCTCTTACAATGACCCATATATATGGGCAGTAGATAAGTATCATTAGAGAGCTAAACCAGTCCATAAAACACTGATAAACTTCTAATAATATATCTGTTTAAGGTTAAGACAAAATAGTTTAAAAAAAAAAATCTCGTTTTAACTCAAAATTGGCCTAAACAGTCACTAGGGCTATCGATAGTCTAATAGGGTTGTCGACAGTTCAGTGTGCAATGGCTAAGTTTTTAGTCGTTGTGGAGATTGACTGTCGACAGTCCAATGAGCATGTCAACAGTTTAGCTGATACACAGCGTATAAGCTGTCGATAGTCCCCTTGGACTATCGAAAGCAAATAAAATACAACAAAAACTTGAGTTACTAAAAACAACTGTCGACAGTTCTCTGGAAAGAACCTATCGGTAGGCCTGTCGACAGTTCAATTGAGATGTCGACAGTTCAATTGATCTATCGATAGAGACAAAAATATAGACTTTAAAAAATTTTATGAAATAATTTTTGTATAGGTAACTTGTGCAAGTGTGTGTGATCTTGAGCATCAATTCAACACCAAAACTTAAACACTCTAAGATCTTACATAGGGTTTCACTCTCTTCAAGTCTTCATCAATAGGGCTTCTTCAAAATTCATGCTTTTGATCGTCCGAGCTTGAATCCCTTCTCTGAGTCAACTTGATTTCTTTAAAACCTTCCTTTTGTGGAAGAATGGAACAAGTTCAATCTCTTAAACTCTGTGAGCTTACAAACACTAGAACTTGATTAATACCAAATAACTTTATGTGCATTGTAATCATCAAAACAAAAATAATAGAGTGTACTCTTGGGCCAACAGTCTCCCTTTTGATGATGACACAACACATGAGTTATTTAAGCAAACAAAATGAAGAGCTTGGAAAGCTCTCCCTGAAATTATACTTATATATCAAGTTCAATCATGCATAACTAAAAGATATATAAATAACAAGCAAGTCATATGCATATATGTATGAATTTTGCAATATAGAACATTGTGCATAAATGGGTCAACCTCCTTCCATGCCTCCAACCACTAATGATAAGTATGCAATAAAGAGTAAGATACCAATAAATAAACATTAGAAATATTGCATACAAACATGAGAATGGATAAGGTGTAATTGCATAACTCATAATTGATAACTCGATCTTAAATAAATAACTAATAGATTTTCTCCCCCTTTTTGTCATATATCAAAAGGGATTCCAATTATTAAAATCTAAATATCAATTGAAAGTATATTTTAAGATGCCAATTAAAATAAATGTATACTAAATGAATGCCAATTGAAAATAAACAATAATACCAATTTTGAGAGAAACAAATGAAAAATATCATGAATCTATAATGCAAACATTTAACTAACCACAATGAAAGAAAATCTATATAATCAAGTAGTTTAGTAACCATATCTGCTAATTAAAAATCGATAGAAATATAATCAATTTCAATATCTCCTTTCTCATAATAATCTCTAAGAAAGTGATATCGAATCTCTATATCCTTGGTCTTATTATGTTGATTTGCATTCTTGGTCATATGACTGGTACTAATATTATCATAAATTTTTTTAATATGATTATAATGCAAATCATAATTAACAAGAGTATGTTTCATCTAAAAGACTTGTGCACAACAAGCCCCAGCCGCAACATACTCCGCCTCGGCAGTTGAGAGGGCTACAATATTTTATTTCTAGAAAGATCGTGAAACGAGCCAATTTTTAAGAAATTGACAAGTTCCATTAGTGCTATTCTATCCACTCTATAACCAGCATAGTCGACAACCGAATAACTCGTCATTGAGAATTATCCGGTCTTTGAATACCACAAGTCCATTCCAATGGTGCCCTTAAGATCTAATAATGTGTTTTACCGCAATTAAGTGGGACTCTTTAGGATAAGATTAAAATCTAGCACACAAATAAACACTAAACATAATATCTGGCTTACTAGTCATCAAGTAAAGGAAGCTATCAATCATTTTACAGTAGAGTTTAATTTCATCATTTTTACCTTATTCATCTTTGTCAAGATTAGTAGTGGTAGTGATGGGAGTCTTGCTAATCTTCGCATCTTCTAACTCAAATTTCTTGATAAGCTCTCTTGTATACTTGACTTGATTGATAAAAATCCTCATCACTCCTTTGTTTTTGGAGTCCAAGAAAATAGTTGAGCTATCCCATCATACTCATCTCTAACTCTTTCTTCATGCATGACTCAAAATTCTTATAAAGCTTTTCATTAGTAGATCCAAATAATATCATCAACATATATTTGTACTATCAAGATATCATTATCTACATTCTTTGTAAATAAGATAGTGTTAACTTTGCCTTTAATAAAATTATTTTCAATAAGAAAATAACTAAGTCTTTTATACCAAGCTCTTGGAGCTTGTTTTAAACCATACAAAGCCTTTTCAAGTTTGAAAATAAAATCAGGATGTGTAGGATCAACAAACTTGGGAGGTTGTTCAACATACACTTGTTCTTCAATGACACTACTTGAAAATGCACCTTTAACATCCATTTGAAAAAACTTAAAATCTTTAAAGGAAGCAAAATCAAGTCTCATCCGTATAACTTCAAGCCGTGCTATGGGCATAAAAGTTTCCTCAAAATTTGATACCTTCAATTTGGATGTAACCTCAGGCACTAACCAAGCTTTATTCCTAATGACATTTCTTGATTCATCCATCTTGTTTCTAAATATTCATTTTGTACCAATAGTTGGTCTATCATGAGGTTAGAAATAAGGTGTCAAACTTGGTTGCGCTCAAATTGATTGAGCTCTTTTTACATTGCAAGCAACTAATATGAGTCACCCTCAGCTTCGAGGATATTCTTGGGCTCAATATGAGATATGAATGTGACATGCCCACAAATATCATGAAGTTTAGAGCGAGTAATTACCCTCTTAGATATATCACCTAAGATGAGAACTTTGGGATGACTTGTAGCATATCTCAAATTATTCGGTAGTGGTTGAATTGGCCCCACTTTAATATCTTGGACTTCACCATTTGTATCATCCTTTTGTTTGTCTTCCTCCTCTTATGCCGGTGAGTCAAATCTTTTCAAAATCTTCATCTAAAGAGTCAAGCTCTACAACATTCTTCACAAGAGAGTTAGTTTCCTCAAACTTAACATGCATAGACTCTTCAATAGTCAATGTTGACCTATTGAAAACTTTATAAGCTTTACTAGTATTAGAGCAACCAACAAAGATAATCTCAAAAGATTTTGAATCAAATTTGTATAAATTATCTTTAGTGTTCAAAAAAAAAATTTATAGCCAAAAACTTTAAAATAAGAAACCTATGGTTTTCTTAAATCGTAAACCTCAAAGGGAGTTTTATTGAAATTTTTGCAAAAACAAATTTGATTCCTGATGTAACTGATGAAGGTCATATTATATACATATTTTATATCTTTTTATACCTGTTTTTCCACTTTTATGTTGTATTGGTAGTTAATTTATTATTAACTTTTGCAGATTTTGAGTCAAAGACCAATTTTGAAGAAAAGATCAAAAAAAAAGAAAACAAGAGTTGCAGAGGGAGAATTCTGAGAAGACTAAGATGGAGTCAGAGAGCCTAGAAGAGTAAACATATGAAGAGAAGAAAGCCAAAGAAATTCCAGAGGACAAATAAAAGGGAGTACAGCAAATCCGTCATACAGACAGTGAATCTATCGTTGACTAGTCAAAGGAGGTGAATTGCTTGTGCCAGCTGTTCTCTGAGTCGAATTCGATTATATATTGTATTCAACAACGAAAATGTCATATTTTGCAGCGAATCCGATGTCTTGGTTTGTTAGTTGCTGATGTAATTTTTTTAGAATTCATCTAGGACTTTATGTTAGTTTTTGGAATTCTTATTCGACTACCTAGGTTTCTGAGGCCTATATAAAGACCTGCATACTCTTGTATGATATTTGTAATTTTGGAGATCTAAATTAGGAGATTACTTCTTCAATAAAGTTTTGATTTTTCTGCAACTTACTGAATCTTGGTGGAGGAAATCAGAGAAAGAAGAAGAAGAAGCTTCAATTGAGTTTTTTCTTTCCTATTCTTTAGTTAATTTTATTGCAATGTTATTTTCTTTTAAAATCATATTTTCTTACTTTTCACTTATGAATTAATTATCTAGCTAGGGCTTATGCATAAGGCTAGCTATAAAAGATTGTTCATGAGTAATTTGTATTTAGTTGTTCTTATTTGAATTATTCCTAAATTTCTATTCCTAATTGATGGCCACAATTATTTAGATGGTTAGATTTGAGACTATCAAGAGATAAGCTAACATAGCATCTAGGTATAAAAATCACTACTTACATATTGAGACCGACAAGAGAAGATATGTAATGTAATCTTTCATAGAAAAATTATAGTTCTTAATGTCATTATAGATTACAAAATTCACTAGATCGAAAGATTGTGAATTCTAGTCTAGCGTTAAATTTAATGATGCTCGATGGAGATTATTAGATACCAAAGGGTTCTTCAATTATTAGCAATATTTAATGAAGTTTCTAATACAATTAACTAGAACAAGTCTAATATAGATATGCCAAAGTCCTAAAGCCCTATTTTCCTTCTCATATAGTAAAAATAATATTTAAATTAAGTTCACTTATTTTTAAATTTTAAACTAAGATTAGAAATAATTACTAGTGGTAGTTATATACAATCCCTGTGGGTTCGACACTCTAATCTTATCATTTTATTACTTGAAATGATTGGTATACTTGCCAGTATTCGCATTAAGTTTTTGGCGCTATTGCCGGAGATTGTTTATTTAATATCACATATAATTTAATTTAATCTTAATTTGAATTTTACTTTTTCTGCATAAATTTATAGTGTTAATTTTCAGTTTCAGATCAGGAAGTAGACTACAAAAAGTCAAAGACAGACAACGAATTCGCCATCTTCACCATGGATCCACTGTCCAGAAATTTCTTCTGAAGTCTGAACTTCAAGAGCAGATTCCAGAAGCCGTATGTGATATTCTGACGGTTCTGACCCGATAGAACCTGATCCAATAATCTAGAGAACCATCAGACGCTTGTTGAAGGAGAAGAGAGAGCGAGAAGCGGAGATGGTGAACAACGAGAAACGCAAGGCACTAAGAGATTATGTCATGTAATCCACATTAGCAGCTACATCCTGCATTATCAAGCTGACTATTCAAGCCAACAACTTCAAGTTGAAGACCAGTGTCATACAATTGGTGCAAAATACATACCAATTCGGAGGAGGACCCAATGAAGATAAGAACAAGTACATTAAAATTTCCTGGAGATCTGTGACACACAAAAGCATAATGTGGTCGCTTCTGATGCAATAAGGTTGATGCTCTTTTCTTTTTCTCTAAAGGATAAGGCAAAGATTTGATTCTGTTCTCTACCCAAGGAGATAATTACAAAATGGGATGAGATGGCGTCAGCACTTTTGGTTAAGTATCTTCCACCAGCCAAGTTAGCAAAGCAGCGAAGCAATATTATGACTTTCTCCCAATTAGATGATGAATCCATACATGATGCATGGAAGAGGTACAAAGTGTTTCTCAAAAAAGCATCAAACCATGGACTAACCCCATGGTTGGAGATCCAATTCTTTAATTACGGACTCCATTCGAATTCGAAGATGATCATGGACGGTGCAACGGGTGGAGCCTTGATTAGTAAGAATTTGGAGGAAGCTCAAGAATTGCTAGATGAGATGTCATCAAATCACTATCAATGGAAATCATCAAGAGGACCAGTAAAAAAGATCACAAGAGTATATGAATTAGATACACTATCAGCCATTCAAGCGCAATTGACGGTAATAATAAAGCGGTTGGGCGTAGCCACTGTAAGTTCCATCCAAACCAACTTATCTTGTGATTTTTGTGGAGGGGGCATGAAAGCAATAATTGTCAACTAGTAGTTTTGCCTTCAATCAAACTTAGCAAGCAAATTATATCAATAACTATCAAAAACATAACAACCTTTACTCCAATATATACAATCCAGGATGGAGGAACCACTCAAATCTCCTTGAGGCTAAACTTTTAACCACAATGGCAACAACAATAATAACGCCAACAACAACAAGGCAATAAGAAGCAAGGATGGGAAGAAGCAATAGCTCAATTGGCGAGCAATATAACTACATTTCAGAAGAGCACCACAACATCCATACATGCTCTAAAAGTACAAATGAGCTAGATGGATGCTACGTTAGCCAACAGGCCACAAGGATATTGTTGAGCAATACTGAGAGAAATCCGAAGGAGCAAGCAAAGGCAATCACATTGAGGAGTGGCATGCAAGTGGAACAACTACAGTCACAGGTTACTGATGCAGAGAGCCCTCTAAAAAGCTAATAAAGAAGAAACTAGGAAGTCCGAGGACAGTGCAGTCCAACAAACAGTGAATCCGTTGTCTGAACGGCTAAATCACCGTCCAAAAATATGAAGCAACATCAAAACCAAAACCTGTGAAAAGAGCACCAGTAAAGCCATATGTTCCACCAGTTTCATTCTCTCAGAGGCTCTGAAAATAAAAAACTGATAAGCAATTCTCTTAATTTGTCAGTATGTTTAAGAAATTGCACATTAACATACCTTTTGCAGATGTCTTAGCACAGATACCAAAGTATGGGAAGTTCATGAAAGACATTTTGAGAAACAAAAAGAAGCTGGAGGATAATGAGACAGTGATGCTCAATGAGTAGTGTAGTGTAATTCTGTTGAATAAACTACCACCTAAGCTAAAAGATCCAGACAGTTTTTCTATACCTTGCAAAATAGGAAATTGTCAATTTGAAAAAGCTTGTGTGATCTTTGGGCAAGTATTAATCTCATGCCTTTATCTTGTTTAGAAAGCTTGGACTGGGAGAAGCAATACCAATGACAGTGTCACTATAGTTGGCAGACAAATCGATCTCAAATACCCAAGAGAGGTGATCAAGGATGTACCAGTGAAAGTCAACAAACTCTACCTACCAACAGATTTCATCATCCTCGATATGGAGGAAGACAAGAAAGTACCTATTATCTTATGTAAACCTTTCTTAGCTACTGATAATACATTGATTGACATCTGTCAAGGCAAACTTAGTTTCATGTGGAGGACAATGAAGTTACTTTCAGCATGTCCGAAGCAGTAAATTGTCCGATGAAGAAGAAAAAGTGCTTTCGTGTGGATAAAGTGAAGGAATATACGATGGAGACAAGTGTCACAAAAGAAATCCCGATAAATGACTCTCTTCAGAGGAAATCATATGTACAATTAAACTCTTGCAACGCCATGGTATGCAGATATAGTCAATTATTTGGCTTGCGGTATTATTCCTATGGAACTTTCGTACCAAAGGAAGAAGAAAATCTTGTCCAACATGAAGTACCACTAATGTAAAGACCCATTATTGTACAAACACTGTGCTGACCAAATCATTAGAAAATGTGTACTTGAAGACGAGATGGGGAGTATCCTTCATCATTACCATGACAGAGAGGTTGGTGGACACTTCAGACTTACGAAAATGGCAGCAAAGGTACTTCAGTGTGGATTCTATTAGCCTGCATTATTTAAAGATGAACATGATTTTGTGAAATTATGTAATGCTTGCCAACAAAGTGGGTCCATTTTATGATAGTTTCACAAATAATGACATAGATGATCATGCCTATAGGATTCACATAAATTGGAGAGGAGAAAGGAAACTTGTGACTTTGCAAATGATATCAGATTTGACTGGAATTCCTCTTATTCTTGGTCTAAATTAGATTCCTATGAGGGTAGAGGAATACATGAGCATAATGGCTGAAAATTGTAGAATGGCTTCACATGAGGCAATAGATGCAAAAACTCTTTATCGTAATGTGCATACTATATGTAGATGATTGAGTACCAATGTATTTGGTGTTACACACTGATTGTAAATTGAAAATGAAAGGATTACCGTGTAACTTTGGGCTAACGGGTCGTGTCCACGAGGAGAATGTGATAGAACCTTTTCGGTGCTTTTGCTAAGTAACAAAGAATGGAGTTTGTGTCTTTTTTTTAATAAATTGAAAAAGAGAATGGAGAGAAGGAAATGATTAAAAGAAAAATTGCAAACTTAGAGAAGGCTTTGGAAAAGGTGATCTTTAAAAATGATGAAGATTGTTTGGTTGTTTTTTATATAGGAAAAGATCTGGGCTCACTAATTTTTTACTCAACTACTTACTTATATCAAGAACATTTTTTGGTGCATCACTTTTTCATAGGCAAAAAGCTTAATTTCTTTTAATGTTCAAGTAAAACAAATGAGATGATTTTGGATCAAATCTTGAGATCTTTCTTAGCACAACATTAAAAATAAAATGTTAAACTATCAAGCGCGAAGAAGCAAGTATGGAATAAAAATGATTTGAAAATATTTATGCTTTGAAAGTCTAAGTTTTAAAAGAAGAGCATCATCATGAGCTTTCAAGAATAAAATTTAACTTTAGGAATTATGATTCAAGAGAGTTCTTTCATAAAATTCAATCAAGAGAGAGGAGGTAGAAAAGATTAATTAGTGAGCCCAGAAAAGATTTAGCTACTCATGATGAAGGGAAAATAAACAAGAGAATGAAAATCAAACATAAACATACTGAATACAAGTTGTGTTGAATAAGCGAGTAGAAGCTCCTTTGATTGTCACTTCAAAGATGAATTACACACGCAATGCCACTCTTCTCTCTTTACTGGTCTAAACTGAAAAAATAAAGAGGAGATATAACTTCTTCAAGCTATCTAACAATGCTCCTAAAACCCTAAAATGAACAAGAAATTTAATCCTAGTCTTCGCTCCCTTCTTCTTTGTCGAAAATGGTATTTATAGGGCAAAACCAGATGGGAGAGGGCATGAAGATTGGGGGACCAAATGCTCCACCAACCGTAATCAAACGGCCACGAAAACGCCGCTTTGGCCGCATTTTTCGCGGCTTGGCTATGACCAGGTGGCCACAGCCTGGGGGGTACACCTCCTCATTTCGCGATCCAGCTTTATCTGGTCCTAGATTTCCCGTTTCAGCTTCTGATTTTGTCAAAACGACCTTTTATCTCTGCTTTTAAATCGACTGATTTGTAAAGATCTATTTTAACTGATGTTCAAACGATTACATCCTCTCTGATCTGCCTCGATCTGTCCTGATCTTCTAATTTCGAATTAATTCTGATTTAAATCAGAATTTTGATGGGCTTTTGGGCTTGTTTCTCTTCCCTTTCTTTTAGCAATGGGCCTACATTTAACAA